>JAJLZI010000097.1:0-33167 GCA_030572135.1 Intestinozyma alai
CCCCACCTCACTCTGACCAACCCTAAAAGAAATAGTTGTTAACAGGATTCATATCAAACACACGGTACTCGTCAACGCCAAGGTAGTCAGCGTATACTTTCAAATCCTGGGCGCTGTGATGGCTTGCATCAAACGTTTTATGCCGAAATTCATCATCCTTCTCACTGCTATCAAAAATCACCGACGTGTAGTAACGATACAAGGTATTATCATCAATGCTTGTCTTTAATCCGCAAAGCGTTGGCAATATATCCCCCGACGAGGCTAGCGTCTTAGGCCGGGAAACCACTTGGGAGTAATCCCACTGCGACTTGTACAATTGCACATCTTGAGGCGCCAATTTTGGCGCTACCCGGTCTTCACCATCGGAAGATCGAGTATCTGGGGCAAGGGAGTCGTGGTCATTGTCGTCATCTAGTTGCTTAAACGACATTCTTCGCTGTTCTTCTTGGTACCCAAGCCTCTCAATCCGTTGGGAAATAAACTTTTTAATCTTTTTCGGATGATAATTGGGCTGGTTATCCTTCCTCGCTGGTCTCTCCCGAGGAACCGGCTGGCCCGCTGCCCTCGACTCGGCATTGTCAAGGTATTGTAGTTCATACTCTCCCATTTTATCATCCTCTGTTCGTGACTTGCGCGACTCAAACGGACTATAGTCAAACATCATATCGCTTTCGACATTGGTGGGAAAGTACCGGGCATTCGAGTTCATGTTAAACTGAAATATGTGGTTCAACGATTGGAACTTCTTTGGAAGATAACACTCGTTAAACCACTTGTCGTTAGAGTCCGGGTACGGCTTTAGTTTCCATTTGGGGTCGTATATGGGGTTGCGGGTCTGAATAGTGCAGTCGTCGAACTTAAACCGGTTCTCACAGAGATACTTTTCGTTAAACCAATGGGTATAGCTCGGCTGGATCCGCAAGTCATCCACCGACGTGCCATTGTGTAACGCAAAATCATTCTGCAACTCCCAGAGTTTGGGTTTGTCGTTCGAGTACACATAATTGCCCAAAAACAAGTTTATTGCTTCTTGCCGGATCAGATCCATAAACGAATTGGAATATATCCGCTTGATACTATTCAACATATCCCGGGTGTGCGACGACCACTGGTTGATGCGTCGGTAGGAGTCCATGGTATTAACGAGATTGGATCCGCCATACTGGAGGGCAATGGTGTCGCCGTGGTCATGAAACATTTCGGTCAAGATATTGATCAAATCCGAATCGTAGTCGAGGGTCTTATCCTCGGGGATAATTCCCAAACTACGAAGTTGATGAGTGAGAGCCTCTTTACAGATAATAAACTGGGCCGCATTGGTTCTGTCCAAACAGTCGATACAATTCGTTCTAATCACTCCTCGCTGCAATTTGGTCGACCCGAGGTCAACGCCATTGTGGAAGAACCCAATCTGGGCTATAGATTTAGACGCAATCTTTTGTAACGGATCAATCACGTCCATATTCTTCTTGGAGTGCTTGGACATATCGAACGCGTAATACTGGAGTTTGCTACCTTTAGGAAGAAATTGGTCGAGGTACTTAATGCAGTTGGTGAAATGGACATTCAACTTCAGTTCACGGGGCTGTTTTTCCTTTTGCTTAATAAGATTTAGGATTATTACCGGCAGCCCGTATCGATGAAACAAGTCATTAAAGTGCCGAGCCGAGCTTTTGTAGAACGGGTCCGTCATATTGATTTCAATTGGCGGTTTGGGCAACCGGTTCAAGTCTTGTGTCCAGTACAACGGGATTGATCCACGGTGCTGCACAAAACTGGTATACCGGGGGTTGTTATAGAATCCGTATCGGCTATCATGGAACGAGGAGGTTAACATATCCGAGATAATCTGTTCAGTCTCCACTTCGTTGGCCACATTACCGCGGTTATTTACGCCTCGCTTAAGAAACCGGGCACCGGCAAAATGATGCGACCTCCGGGCAATTATGGTGATGTAGAATTTCTTGCCGTAGATGGAAATACTGGCCTGGTCGATAAACCCATGGATCATAGGCTGGAACCACTCGTAGGCGGCAACGTCCGGGTTGTCTAGCACCGGCTTTAGCAAAAGATTGTTCCAGACAAATCTTTCGTTGTAGTCAAACGTGTTGAACAAGTCGTTGCTGTCGTTCTGCCGTTCGCCAAACTGGTACTCCGTAGCCATCTTCTTATTGCGCATAAAGTTCGTCTGCAAGCTATTGGTGATATCGTAGGTGTAGCTAAAGTAGAACGTTTTGCTCAAGTCCAAATACTTAAAGATCGATATTAGTCGCTCTTCGTCGCTGTACTTTTCTGGACGTTTATAGTTTATTTCTAACGGGATTAGCTTGGTTTCGTCAATGTGGTAGATAAAGTTCCCGCCAAGGATAGCTACTTGGGAACACTTGGTGATAATGCTGAGGTAGTACCCTTTGGTGAAGCGTATCAACCCTAGGAGCCCATACCCATGGGCGATCTTGTGTATACCCCTTTCAATGCTCTCATCCAACCCATTCAACAACTCAACCATATCTTTGCGGGTGTAAAAGTAGTTGCGGTCTTCAATGATGATAATCTCGTCGTCCTTTTGGCTACTCTTTTCAATCTCCATTATTCGATAGAGAGATTCCTTGGCGTTGCTACCGACAATATACATCGTTGATTGGGAGTTGTATACGGTGAATCGTTGGATAATAATGCGCTTGTTGTTGAATTCTGGGTTGAGAGAAGCACGTTCGTAGTCGCCTTCTTCTTCTTCTTCCTCCGGGGGGTGTGATTGGTCGTTGCTCACAGTAGGCTCTTGAACTTCTCCTTCATCTACCGAAAACATTCCTTGTACGGGGGACTGTATTGCTGATGGGAACTGGAAACCGTCTACATCTGCACCGTTGGATATAGGTCCATTCTCTTCGGGTATGGGTGAATCAGCCGGTTGTATAGAACGTTGTCCTGGCGGTGCTAGTGCTAGTGCTAGTGGTGGTGGTGGTAGGGAGTCACTATTCACACCAAATAATTGTTTATTGGATAATTGGCTTGTAGAAGAGACTTCACGAGGCGGGGCTGGATCTACAGACCCAAACTCCACTACTTGTTTAACCATAACTACCGTTGTTTATGATGACTATGATTCTATTAGTGGTGGTGGGGGGAACTTCCGATTCTCGGGAGGTTTATACAACGAGGGGGAAAAAAAGAAGGTTCCAAAAAAAAAGGGTTCCAAAATTATCCAAAACATGATGAGCAGAACAAGCACTGTGGTTGAAAGTTGCAGCCAACAGTGGGTCTACGAAGGAAGGGGGGGTGGATCTAGTGGGTGCGTTAAATACCGCCACGATTTCACTCTACTGGTCAGAACTAATTTCGTATGTTGGTGAATTGAAGAAGGTTTTAATGTATTTTCTTCTACTTGAGTGCTAGTGTACTACTGGAGGGCATAACAAATGCATATAGTCGTAAATAATTAACAAATCCAATTCCACAGGCGACCAGCCAGCGACTGGGCCCTACTCTCTTGTTTCTCACTAGACCAGTTCATATAATCTCAAAAAAGAAAAAAACTCCGAGGGGTAATATGAAGTTTGCGGCCATTTTCTTTCCAATATGCGTTGTCCTGGCAGTGGCCGCAACTCAAATACCCGTATATAAGCAACTGGTGAGCACAGATATCGCCATTCACGCTCTCACACACCAACTTCCGGCTCCACATGTGGTGCTTATTCAACAGAGTGTAATAAACCTCGATGAACCCAGTGTGGACAATGTATCATATTACACCGTTGGTAACCGGTCCTGGTTAACCCCGTCTGTACTAGCACAGGCCATTAGAACCAACCCAAAGCTGGTAATCCACATCGGCGACACCAACACCACCATTGTCCCCAGTGACGAGGTTCTCCTTCGTGCCGTGGGCAAGAATCATGGGAACCTCCCAACCACACTCCATTACCTTGAGATCGCCCACCAAGCAGAGTACAATTTCTTCCCCCACTCTATCCCCTTGAGTCCGTGCATCTCGAGTAATGGATCCCCAACCAGCGTAAGGCTAGCCCACCGAGTTTTAGTAGAAGCACAGCTTAATATCGGGTTCAGCGGACGGTTGGGCCACGGTGCCCGGTTAAACCAAACCACAGTCACCCTCTCGCTCGGGTTTAGAGCCATACACAAGCTATTGAAACAACGGGCACTTGACGTGAATACTAGCTGTGGGGTTAAGTCCGGGAAGGAGAGCGAGGGCGACAGCGAAAGCGACGTCGCGGCAAGACTATTTGCCTATGTACCGGTAATTGATACCGTGCCCCGTGTACGCAATATCTGGTACAACCAAGACACCGGTGAGTTTGACGAGGACCGGGAGTTTGTGGAGACTCCGAGAAAGAGAGTATTGGTTAAAGGAGTGGTGAGGACGGTTTGCGTAGTTGGGACCAGAGACGAACTACGGTGCGACGAATCCAGAAACGATATCAAAGACGAATATGGCAATGGCCTTACCTGGCTGCTGGCCTTGGAGTAAGCACCAACCACCTACAGCCGGTGCCAACGGGTCTCACTTGACCGTTACTGATTATGCCCGACATGTTATTCTTAGATATATACATATATACATCCAGAAAAAAATAAATATACCAATTAAATGGTTAAAGACATCCCACATCGTGCGTGGCACCAACTTCCCCCCTAGTCAGTGTCTCTTAAACCAATTAATAAACTTAAAACTTCTCTTCGAAACAATCGACGATGTATCTGAGCTCTCTACAACGGAGGCAGTTCCATTCTTTAGGCTCAGTTCACGGCTCGTTCTCCACCGGAATTCCAACTTCCCCGGATAACTCGACTCCTTTGAGTTTGTCGAAATGGCTCTGATCTTGTTCTTTTGCTTTCGTTTGAGACTCAGCTTGTGCATGAACCGCGGTTCAGCTTTGCGTTCGGTAAAGATTGAAAATAGCGGCTCAGGCTCTGGCGTGTCGTTGGTTGATGCATCCAGAGCGCCTCTTTCTGATGACATACCCGTGTCAGTGGCACAAGTTGCTGCCCTTTGCTCGCTTTCAGGTTTGGGTTTAAACGTGGGAATCTGGGTTTGGCTTAGTAGTAAAACCTCGGCACTGGTGGCCGGACGCCGTGGCGTTTGCACTTTTGACGACGATGATGACCTGACAGTGGTTGGCGTTTGCAAAACCGTCGTTTCCTCCTCCATCTCGGTGGGTACGATGGTCAACTGATGGGAATATTTGACATCGTCGCCACTAGGAACCTCGCTGACCGCTGCAGGTTCATGGGAGCTAGTAGGAGATGTGTCCTCTTCCCTGAAAACAACCGGCGTGTCTGGTTTGCTCTTCTCCGGAGTAGTAACCACAATAACCGGCGACAGCGTTTGTTCCTGGCGCTGCTCGTCGGCACGAGCATACTCAAACAGCGTCGGCCCAAACAAGTCATCCTCGTGTTGAGCCTCTTCGTGCTCCTCCTCCACCCTGGTACTGCCGATATCAAATCCTCGATACACATCTTCATTTTGGCTCATAGACGAAGACGATATCCCCGACGTCATGCTTATGGGGCTGGAGGACATTTTATCGCAAATCCTATTCTTAGTGGGAGATGACTCCAATAGCACCATATTCGACGTAGCTGGCGATGACACTCCCTGGTTGGCCACCGACGGCGTATAGCTGATTGTGGATGCTTCTGATGGATGGGTATCACTGGGTGACGTATCGAGAACTCTTGATGGGAATCCGCTTGCGGTTGGTGGCATCCGAGTGGCACCACCATGGTCAGGCTCGCGTTGCGGTGGCAGAGAAGCGGTGACGCGTCTAAACTCGGAAACCCGGCTACCATAAGAAAACACCGGTGGTACTGACCGCTTAGTCTTTAAACTTGGCAACGATGCCGAATGATTAAGAAATTTAGAGGACACCACCGGGTTGGTGCCACCGCTATTGGGGCCACCCATAGGAATAGTCACGCCTGGAGGTGTGCCATCTCTGCTGCCACTCCCAATGATATTTACGCTGTCAGACGAAGATATCTTCATGGCATTGGAGATTCTACTGGACTGGTCGTAAAAGATTTGGTAGCGGTGTGCCTTGGCCCCTGAGCGCTTTGGTGGATGGCCCTGGAGAGAATTGGCCGAGGAATTGGATGGGATTTTTTCAATCATCTTTGGTGCGGTCTTGATGCTGGAATTGGACGAGTTGGCCGATGGCAGTTGGTACACGTTTAATGGAGCCGATGAAGTTGGTCTTTGGGGCGGTAGCAACTCCTCAGCACTTGATTCATCTTCACTAATAGGGCCGTGGCTCTCCTCCTCCTCCTCTTCTAGAATATCTTCTATATCCAACTCCTCTTGTGACTTGTGTTCGCCAATGGTGGTCATTTCCTGGTCTATAATCGATCCAGGGGGTGCGTGGGTCTTAGGGTGACTATACACCGTGAAAGAGTTATGAGAAGAGCTGGTGAAGGGTGATCCCAAGAAGTCACGATCGAATAAATACAGAGGCGCCAGTTCGGTGCGTTTATGCAACGGTGTGGATGGCGTCGATGAGGTGGTGGTAATACGTAAGCTATTCATCACCTCGTCGAGGTCAATCACGGCTTCCGGCACGTTATCGTCGTTCATTCTGGTATCCTCGGTTAAGAAAAACCGTGGTTTGGCTGCTGACTGCGATGCTGCTTTCCGGTGCTGCAAGCGTATAGGCGAGTTCAAACTCGATGAATGCATAACTCGGCGTCCAGGGAGCGGTGACGACGTTAACGGCGATGGCGGCAACGGAGCACTGGAATGAGTGCAACTTGTGAATTGTACTCGTGGTGGAGAACGCTCCTGTGACGGAGCATCTGTATTGTTTGGATGTTTAGGAAACGCAAACTCACCATCATTATTGGTAAAGTCCTCGTCGTTATTGAAATGAAAGTGCATATCCAACTCCATGTCGTCTGCTTTAGCACGAACTGAACTCGGAAACTGGTCGGAGTTATTTGGTGGAGACCCGGCATTGCCTGCAGCGGGAGATTTCACTCCCGACGGTGAACCAAATATACCAAGACCAAAAGTATCAAAGTCGCCCGAAACAGCCTGCGAACGTCGGTGTCTGTGCGTTCGTCTATTGGGAACTAGGTGAGTATTAGCTGCTGGGCTTGGATATGAGGCCATAATGCAAGAAGGTGAAAAAAATTGTATGTGTGATTTTTTTTTGGGCGGAAGGGGGTTTCTTTGCTTATGATAAAAGTGGGTGTATGACTAGCAAAGAAATGGTTTATGTGTGCTGGTGGTGGTTAATAATGTACGGATGGGCAATGACGAATGAAATATGGAGCAAAAGGGAAATTAAAAAATGGAAACCAACGAATGAATGAAATAAATGAATGCAAGTATGGATTGATTACTAATGGTGGGTGTAGTTAGCGAGTCTTGGGTTAATGGGAAATGGTAGACTTATACGCTTTCGTGAGTACGTTAATGGATGATGAATATTTATGGCGTGTGAAAATATAAATGTGGCTATGGCTTGGTGTGTGGTGAAGGGGATGGGGGGAACGACACGACAATCAGGCAATTGCAAACAACAGGATCAGGATCAGGATCAGGATCGGGATGGGAAACGGCGAGGGCGTGGACGACACAATAACAGTAAATATAAGATTGGGAAAAACACAACGGGTCACGGCTAGGGGAATAGGAAACACATAAATATGGTGAATTTCACTTTATCCTTGATGGAACAACCTGTAAGTGGGTGGGAGTGGGGGTGGGGGGATAGCCCGTTGTTTTGTAGAATTTGGAGGTTAAAGGAATGGATGATAATGGTTGCAGAGACGGTGGCTGAGAAGTATCCTCACCGTCTACTTTATAGCAAGCACAAACAACGACACAGGTAAGTATACAACCAAAGACACAGGTAGGTGTGTGTGTGCAAAACAAAAAACTTCCACCGCCAGCCTAAAAAAAAAAGGACTGTATTTAGGGACGGTTTATATAGGAAGCCACCTCCAGTAAGAAACCAAAGTACGAGGTTAATTAGTCAGTACAATCGGCAATGGTTTTTAGACGGTGCGCGTTCCTGCTATTGTTTTGGCGGTGCACAGGCGTCAAATTATATCTCTTCTAATTTCCCCTTTGGTTATATGCGTGCCAACCTAAGGTTTTTTTGGTGGGCAAAGTTAAACCTGCACTTTATTGGGGGACGTTGCTGGATAAGTACGGTTCGAAAAATACCGGTTTCCAAGTTCAACGAGGAATTTGGTCTTATTTAAAAAGAGAAGATGTAATTAAACGAAGGCGCTCTAAATAACGTCTATGGTGAAGAAGAAGAAGGAAAAAAAAAAAAAAAAAAAAGAAAAAAGAAAAAAGAAACTGCAAACCGATACTGTGTATAAAATTTTTAGCCAGAAGATTTTCTTTTATTTTCTTTCAAGGCACCAAACCCGTCTAAGAAAATATTGTCACAATTCCGGTAAAAACCCAAACTGTTACTATCTAGGGGGAGGGAATAATACCAGTAAGTAACAATGAGATGGGTTGGGGGTAGGGTATACACCGAGGGAGTTGGGACTTGTATATGGTGACAATGTGAGAGGTTATATACACACCCCGCGCCTGCTTGTTATAGAGCAGATGTGTTTGCATGTAGAGAGGGTTTTTGTTGTTGTGGGTTTCTTTTTCCCTTTGTACATAAATAGGTGTTTATCCCGGCGATGCCGCTTGTGTTTTTTAGTGCGTGGACCCAATAAAAACAAACAAACAATGAGGAGGTCAAGAAAGGCTCAATATTGCACAAAAAAGGTGCGTCTACGTATTGTTTGTCCATGATAGATGTCTCTTTTGGACCCCCTGGATATGACATTGGGACATGGACAATGTAAAGAAAGCCGATTGTCTATAACAATTGTGTGTGCACATGTTTGAACTTCCTCCTCCTCCTCCCTCTGCCCCTCCCAAAACAAACCCCAAGAAAAAAAAAAGTGACAGGTGTGTGTGTGTGTGTGCTTGGTCCAGGTTGCTCTTTTAATGGATCACAACTTTTTGCATCTTTTTTTTGGTCTTGTTCTATGGCCAAGTACGTCGGTAGAATCATGTTCAAGTGGTTACATATAAGCTTTTTTCTTGCTGCTTGGTGTTGTTGATTTGCACGTCTCCTTCGTGTGTTTCTCACCGCAAGCATGTTGGCTCAAGAAAAATTTTGGCTTTCATTACACAAAGCTACCTCAAGGAAAAAGATTTGACCCGCAACCAGAGCCAGATTGTGTTTATAAGCACAACATTGTCGCCAGACAATACCATAGAAACTCTCCATTCTCTGCTATAAATAGAAGTGGGTTCCGTATCTGTTGTATTACCCTGGCATTCTTTAATTGGCCCAGCGTTTATTTCCTTTATGGGGTTTATTCCGGCGACGGCTGTTATCACCAAAGAGAAAATAAAAGAAAAAAATAATAGTAAACTGGTTCTCTCAGGTTTTTGTATTATTTTTATTTCCACTTTAAGGTTAATTGCAAACCCATGAAACTGGCTTCTAGAAACCCAACTATAACCCAGTTATCTCTACCCAGCGTTGTCATGGCCATTTTTTCCCTCCTAGGGCATATCACTTTCCCAGCTGGTGCGAGTTTAACCTGCAAATGAGGTGTTTGTTCCCGAATAGGAACGCAACTGTCAACAATATTGATAGATGGGTATTATTATTATTTTTTGTTTCCGTCGCGGGTGTCGGCACATATTCGTAATTCTGAAACAGTACACCTCAGAACCTCAAGGGTAATACGATAAGGGGAAAAGCACACACTTGCCATGTACATACCCGTTCTTCTCTTTTTTTTTTGGGGGAGGGGTTCTTTTTTCTTTCTTTTTTGCCACTTGGAATATAAGGGACCCAGCATGATCTTCTCTGTTGGGTCCCTTTTTCGTAGACTTGCATACCCAAACTATCCAGGAATGTTGTTGTTGTTGTTGATGATGATGTTGTGATTACCACTCCACAGTGATACGATTTTTCTGTGCTCCCCCCCACACACACATTTCGCGAGAACTATTTCCAAAAATAGAACCACCAATTATTTTTTTTTTTGGCGTTCACTCCATTTTTTCCCACTCAGGAAACCCCACTGTGAAGCCCCACCGTAGATAGTCGCAAATATCTCCTCGTATGAGAGTGGGGGAGTAAACTTGCTGTGAAAAGTGCCCATTCATCACCAGTCTCCACGTAAACAATGGCGGGGACAAGCAAATAAAACTACATCACCACCACCAACTGGGTCTTGCTGGCAACCCACCAAGATTGCTGGTTTCAGTGGCGACCCACCAGTAATTAAGACGTGTCGCGTTTTTACCTTTTCTTGCTTTTTCATCGTCAAGTACAAGACTTTTCCAAGTGCAACTAAAAGCTGGACGCTCCCACATGTTTCTTGGCCAAGATAAACCCGCAGTGGTGTTATGGTTTTATTTTCTTAGCCAGATCAAGGCATATAGCTCGTGAAAGATTGTAATTATTAGAGGGGGGACGGACCGACGAGGAATTTGACCAAAATGAGCAGGCGCCATTGTTCTCCGATGACGTCACACGACACAAAACCGCCAACAACAACAAAAAAATACAATCCCCACAGTATACGCAATTGAACCACCATGGCATGTGGGCCCTTTTCCCAGAACAAGTGCCCCCACCGGTAGTTCCCAGCAACTCCAAGTCGAAGGGTTCGGTGCCATCTCGCGACATCTTTCCTGCTCTTGTAAATAAACTCCAATCACAAAGTGCGGCGACTAAAATGAAACAGCAGCCATTTCACGTCCCCCCCTCCTCCCCCCACACTAAATGAATCTAGAACACCAGTGCACTCTGGCATGAACCGTATATATTTACAGTAATAGAAACCTCTTGTGTATACATATCTATAAATGAGACTGGTCTAAAAGAAACCGCGATAACGGACTAACTGGCCGTGGAATGCCTCCCATGGAGTGGGAACTACGGAACTCCTGCACCGACGGCGATAACTTCCCCATGGGATACTTCAGAGGAACCGGAGTTTCCACAAGCTGTTCAAGGGCAGCCTTGATGTCCTCCACGGCCACACCCTCACTTCTCACCTCCTCTGCTAGCTTGCGGGCCACTACGTCAAGATCCACGTCTTCATTAATCACCGATTCCACGGCTTCACTGTCGCTAAGCTCATACCCGTTGTCGTAGGCAAAGTTGTGCACGGCACTAAGTACACGCTTGGTCCGGGGGAACTCGTTGGGACGCTGCGATTTCAAGTGGAACATAATCTTGGCAGCTTGTCCGCTCCTGTTCATAATGTAGTCCTGGTAAAACTCGATAAACTCCGCCTTGGAAACGGTCTCCAAGATTTTCACGTGGTTGGTCCGGGCCTCAAAGTCATAGTACCCATCGGTGATGTGATTCCAGAGCCTTGACGTTTCCTCGTTCAAGTGCTTGAGCTTGGTGAGCTTGAGATCCTTTAGCGCCGTCTTGAACTTGTCGAAATCCTCGTCAGCCAACTGCTGGCAAACATACATGCCAAACCGATTCAAGAATTGGTCCACGCGATACTCCAAATAGTCCGAGGTTCTTTCCGACTGCACCAAGACTCTAAACCCCAAAGAAGTGCGTCCTACTCTAACCCCGGAAAACACCACATACCCCAACTGTTCTCTGGTTCTCAACTGGTTGAAACACGGCTCCCGTACAATCACCGCGAGCAAGTCGGTCAACACGCGCAACCTCGATTCTGTCTGCTGTAATGCAGGCGTGATCTGGATATAGTACTCTAAGCACGAATTGATATTCTCCGGGTCCGCCAATGGCAACTCGTACCTAACCACCTCCTTAGGTTCAAGCACAAAGTTTTCTAGTCTAAACACCTTCTCCACGGCACTGAAGTCATCGGCAATTGGCTTGACGTCTTTCGTGGCCCTGGCAATCAACCGCGTCACCTCGTCGGCCTTGCCGATATCAAAATTCCCGTGAATAAGCACTTCCGAGAAAATACCGCCACTCCAAAGCGTGCTGGCAAAGTCAGTCAAGTCGTCAATCAGTAACCCGTCCAAGACCGGCAATCTCTCCTCATACGAGTACACCTTTTCGTTGACCAACTGGAGAAAATGGGTCCCAATCTGGGTATACGGATTGCTGTAGCCGAAATTCTTAAACTCTTTATGTAACTTGAACTTGATGGCGTCAAAGTTGTCCGGTTTGGGCACAAACCCAACAAACTTCGCCAACACCTTCTCAAGCAACACCAGCAACTTGTGGCTATACCCACTGATCTTGAAATTGAACCCATCTCTCCAGCACATAATGTGTAATTTCAATCCCAGCATCGACGCATAGTAGGTGATTTGGTTTAGTTCATCCGATAACATCTCTGCAAAGAGTGCTGCACAAGTAGACTGGTGTACATTGGCGTTGGAGGCCGGCAAATGGAACACCACTTCTATTGTACCTTTGGGGACCTCAAACGTATCGTCCTGCTTAAACCACACATTCATAAGATTATTGTTAACTAGCAAATGAGGAGAAACTTGCGGAATAGCCGATTTTGGCTGAAGCACCTCAAAGTCCAGAGGAATAAATGGATTGGGTTCGGGGTAGTGAAGGGACGGTGTGACTGTGGATATCGAGGCAATGGCTTGCCTAATACTGTCGGGAATTGGTTCGTATTCGTATTCCGTGCCATACCACTTCTCTCGCTTGGTTAACCCCGATAATGTCTTGGACACTAAACTGATGCGGAAATTATCAGCATTCAAATAGGCACCAAACTGCTTAATCAAATCCGGATCAAATTTCCTCACAATTCCCGAGCTCAACACATACTGTGGTGGAATGGTATAACCAAACTTGCCCAATTGATTACTCATTTTCGATGCTGTATTTGCGGCATCGGCTTTCTGTCTAAACTTGAAATTCACCTTGGACATTTCGTGGATTTCGTCCCAGATCCACCGTTGCGGCTCATCCTTAGTAATTAAGGCCAAGTACTCAAATGTGATGGTTACAATCTCTTGCCAGTTTTGTAATCCCAACGGCGTCAAATGGAACTCAATCACAAAGTAGGAGTTCCCCTGGCATATCTTCATCCCGCCAGAAGACAACTCTGTGGCCCAGCCTTTAGATTTCAAGTAGTAAAAGATCGACCCTTCGCTTTCGTGGCCAATCAAATGGGAAAAGTACCCAGAAGGCTTAGAGTCCCACTTGTCTTCCAAGTCATCCGGAACCATAAACGTAAGCTCCAACTGGTGAAGGTCCATAATCGGCCTGGCCTTGGTGAGTGTGCCCAAATGCTCCTTTTCTAACACTAGCTTGCCGTTGTAGTTGGGCCGCGGCAAGTTTTTGTTTGGAATGGCCGAGAACTTGTCAATGGCCCAGCTGCTCAACGTATCCAAATCTTCTTTACCGAGAATCACCAAACCCATAATATTGGACGAGTAATGGTCCTTATGGTAATTGAGTAACGCATCCCGCACATCCACGCCACGGCTTTCAGGATCAACATGCAAAGTATCATAGTTACCAGTAGAGAACCCATTATAGGGATGGTCTGCATTGCTATTAGCCTTATCTAGCTGGTATAAACGCCAAACATCACTTTGTAAATTTTTCTTGTTTTCCGAGTCCACGGCATTGATTTCCCGGTCCTTGCAGCTCTTGCTAAACAACGGACAGATGAAAAACTGCGCAAACCGATCCAAGGCTCCTTCCAAGTGGTCGGCACCTAATTGGAAATAGTAATTGGTATGTTCTGCAGCAGTATATGCGTTGGAGTGGCCCGAGTGCTTGGATAAGTAGCTGGAATATTCATTTTCCTGGGGATACTTTTCCGTACCCATAAACAAGAGGTGTTCGCAAAAATGGGCCAATCCGGAGATGCCGTATTCCTTATCGGCAAATGCTCCCACATTTACATCTAACGAGGCAGCAGCTTTATCGGTTGTAGGATCATGAATCACCAAGACCTTCAAGTCGTTGGCATGGAGCTTAAAGAGTCGGTAGGCACGGTCATCGGTAAGTGGCTTTTCAATATCACAGTTATCGGCCAAAACCGAAATGGGTGTTGAGGTCATGGTATGGTGGCGAGTGTGTATGATGGTTTTTGAGGTGTATCTGGATAGTTTACTACGAAAGGTGTAACTGGATAGATTACTGAGAAATGGATAATTGGTGAGTTTTAGACTATAGAGCATAAACGGTACGGAAAGCAGGAGGATCCACAACAATTTCATACAATAGACTCTAAACCGCCACCTAGTAACCAGAAAGACCGAGGCAAAAGAAGAAAAAAAACCTAGAGTCTACCAGAAACAAAAGCGGGAAGAGAGGGTGTAGGAAATAGCGTACCAAGTGATATAAATAGTGTGTGTGTGTGTGTGCGTCGAAGTTTTTTGGTGTATACGATTTCTGGCGCGGGGGAGCGAGCCAGAGCGAGAGAGTGGTTGGTTCAGTGTTGGGAGTTTCATGCTGTGTACAAACACAGCATTTTCGCCACCACTACAGTTGTAAACAAATGATAGGGGCGGAGACTGACTCGGCTAACCACGCCATGTCAATGGTTATTCTACTTAGTTTGTACGGTGTGTTAACGCTTATACTAGATATACCATATGTTGCCCCACCATTACCAGATAGACGTACAGTGTGCGCCTCTGTCTACAGTGTGCGCCTCTGTCCTGTATAGGGTCTATTTGATCCTCGGTCCAGCACCAGAAAATACCTTTTCCTCCCACATAGTAAGAGCACTGGAATGATGAGACTAGAGAACAAGTCTCCTAGAAATCACTAGTGAGGACATATCTGCGTGACTGTGTTCTAGTGTGGGAGATGGTTGTCACTACTCTGATCCCGAGAATACTCGATATAGTCAACCTTCTACCACCGCCTCTATACTGCCGAACCCCCAGCCAGTGCAGCAGCCTTCTATATCTAACATGTAAATAAACAAAAACTGTGCATATAACCTGTAAACTGATATCCAATCAAATCTCTCCTCCCCCTCCACCTCCTCTCCCACCTCGGTCTATATACAGGACGGTGTTCACCCGCAAGATTCATTTTTTTTTCATTTTTATTTTTTTTTCATTTTTGGCCTCCATCGAGAAATCCCCCCCCCAAAACATAAACTGCAGTCAACTGTGCAGGACAACACCAGGTTGATAAATTTTCCTGTATACACTGCCTACATATAAACCGTGACAAATATGGTCAACTCTTCCACGTCAAATGAGCGTACGACCGTTGGTGCTGCCAATAGTGGCTTGAACCATGATGATCTTAAGAGGGAAGCCGAGTATGATGTTGCTTCGACGTACACCACAGCGTTGGGGACCGAGGACCAGTATGCCCCGAACCAACAAATCCATCACCATCAGCAGCAGCAACATAATACTTATTCTGCCAGTGCTGCTGCTGCTGCTGCTGAGCTTCAGCACCGTGCGGAATTGCAGAGAAGACAGCAGCAGTTGCAGCAGCAGGAGCTCCAACACCAGCAGCAGCAGCTACACCAGTATCACCACCAGCAGCAGCGTGAACAAGCCCAGCAGCAGGCACAACAGCAAGCCCAGCAGCAGCAACAACGCGAGCAGGCACAACAGCAAGCCCAGCAAGCCCAGCAGCTCCAACAACAATTACAGCAACATTTGACGCCACAGCATCAACAGCAGTTACACCAGCAGCAGTTACATCAGCAACAGCAGCAGCAGCAAGTTCAACAAGTTCAACAAGTTCAACAACAACAGCAAGTTCAACAACAACAGCAAGTTCAACAACAACAACAACAACTTCAGGCCCAGCTAGCGGCTACTTCCTCACAATTCCAAGACGTTGAAACTTATGGCGACGCTGGTGATCTCCGTTCGAGATATATAGATAACGAGATAATCGATACCTTTTCGAAAAAACTGGAGCTCATAAAGTACGTGAGGTACGTGTTGGGACCGGAAGAAGGCTGCAAGATTGTCATCAACTCGTCCAAACCAAAGGCGGTTTACTTCCAATGTGAGAGGTCCGGCTCGTTCAGAACAACCGTGAAGGACGTTGTAGAAAGACAGCGAGTAGCCTATACGAAAAGGTGCAAGTGTGGCTACCGTCTAGTAGCCAACATGTATCCCCGGGTAAAGGAAAAAAAGAAGGACAAGTCGGAAGAAGAGGACTATAAGGATGAGGTGTGGATATTGCGGATGGTGAATTCCCAGCATAACCACCCTTCGATTCTCCTGGTCACCAAGAAGAGAAGCGGAAAGCAAAAGAACCCGCGGACATTAGTGCAGAAGCCATTGCATAAGCCAACCCGGAAACCGGCCCGGGCCACGCCATCATTCAACGAGTTTATTGGTCAGCACGTTAACGTGCAAAGTGGGCTCCAACCTCAGCTCCAGTCCCAGCAGCAAGTGTCGCAGCAAGTGTCGCAGCCACAAATATCATCTCATCTTGATCAGCACACTCCTTCAGTACAAGATGCTGCTGTGCTTGCTGCTATTGAAGCTACCCAGGCACTGAGTACTCCATCGAATGTAGCGGCTGTAGCGGCTGCCGCTGCTGCTGCGTTGCACTCACAGAATGTGAATGTAGATCCCAGCCTCGATCCCAATGTTGATCCCAGCGTACAAGCACACGACCACGCCCATTCCCTTCGAGGGATGCACATAACAAGGTGACGAGATGGGTAATATGATGAGCATGTGCTCTGTAGTTGTTCTTTTCTGTTTTTTTCCGTTCTTTTGTTTGTTAATATGATGACCCTACCATTGGTGGACCCACTTTGGACCCACTTTGGATCCCTTTGGTAGACATCACCAGTTTTATTGTACACCATGTATATTCACCCATACATCTTTTTCATACACCAATTTTTTTTTTCCTTATTTAATTACACTTGTTTGGATAACCGTGGAGAGTATTTGGCAGCCAACCCTTCTGAAAACAATCACCAAAGACCACTGAATGTATGGATTAAATGTGTAACCAGAGTATGAATAACATATACAGTAGTCTTTACCCCATCCAATCTAAGAAAAATAATAATAGACATCTATGTATGAAACTTTAGACAAAGTAAACAATCCATCAACAACTCTTTAAACGTATCACCACATTATAACCCTCCCTGCTTCTTCCTTTGGATAACCGTCCCTTGCCAATGCACACGACCTCAGCACCCAAATTCTTTTTTTTTGTTTTTTTCCTCTCACGAAAAAGATTTGCGATACTCCCTCACAAGAAGCACATCGACTCCCCCAAACCAAGGCAAGCCTACTCCTCTCTACTTGTATGCTCAGAACCTTCTCTAGAAACATGAGGAGAACAAGCAGTACATTAAGCGCCGCCACTACAATGTCCACCTCTAACTCGACGACGTCTAATGACTGGTCTGCCACTAAAGTAAGATCGACTTTCTTGGACTACTTCACCAAGGAAAGAAACCACAAGTTTATTCCTTCATCGTCAGTAGTCCCCCACAATGACCCAACCCTTTTATTTGCTAATGCAGGTATGAACCAGTATAAACCGATTTTCCTCGGAACTGTCGACCCTGCAAGTGACTTTGCCAGCTTGAAGCGCGCCACCAACTCCCAGAAGTGTATTAGAGCCGGAGGAAAGCACAATGACTTGGAAGACGTGGGCCGAGACTCGTACCACCACACCTTTTTTGAAATGCTTGGAAACTGGTCATTTGGTGACTACTTCAAGCAGGAGGCCATCGCCTGGTCCTGGGAGCTTTTAACCAAAGTCTATGGCTTGCACCCGGATAGATTGTACGTTACCTATTTCGGGGGTGACGCTAAGCAAGGCTTGGAGCCGGATTTAGAGGCCAAGCAGTTCTGGCTCGATGTCGGAGTTAGCGAAGACCATATCTTGCCCGGATCGGCCAAGGATAACTTTTGGGAAATGGGGGACCAAGGACCTTGTGGACCCTGTTCGGAAATCCACTATGACAGAATTGGGGGTGGTAGAAACGCTGCTGATTTGGTCAATATGGACGACCCCAACGTGTTGGAAGTGTGGAACGTGGTGTTTATTCAGTATAATCGTGAGGCTGACGCGTCATTGAGACCTTTGCCCAATAAGCACATTGACACTGGTATGGGGTTTGAAAGATTGGTATCTATTTTACAAAACAAGTTCTCCAACTACGATACCGACGTGTTTATGCCTATTTTCGACAAGATCCAGGAAATCACCGGTGTTAGACCATACGCGGGCATGTTTGGTGCCGATGATAAAGACGGTATTGATACCGCTTATAGGGTTATTGCTGACCATGTTAGAACGTTGACTTTTGCTATTTGTGATGGTGGGGTACCCAACAATGAAGGCCGTGGGTACGTGTTGAGGAGAATCTTGAGAAGAGGATGCCGTTATGTACGCAAGTACATGAACTATCCTATTGGTTCATTTTTCCAGCAATTGGTGGATGTGGTTATTGAACAGAACAAGGAGATTTTCCCCGAGATTGTCAAGGGAGCCCAGGACTTGAAGGAGATCTTGAATGAAGAGGAAGTTTCGTTTGCCAAGACTTTGGACCGTGGAGAAAAGTTGTTTGAGCAGTACTCTATTATCGCGTCCAAGACCCCACAACAGACGTTACTGGGTAAGGATGTTTGGCGGTTGTACGATACTTATGGTTTCCCGGTAGATTTGACCAGGTTGATGGCTGAGGAAGCTGGGTTGAAGATTGATGAACCTGGGTTCGAACAGGCCAAGGAAGAGTCACGGGAAGCTTCTAAGGGTACTGGAAACAAGAATGCTGCTACTTTGGTCAAGTTGGATGTGCATGCCCTTTCTGAGTTGGAAAGTAACGTTGATATCCCCAAGACCGATGACGAGTACAAGTATGGCACGGAAAACATCCAGGCCAGAATTGTCGCCATTTACGACGGGGCCCAGTTTGCAGACAAGGTTGAAGACACCACCAAGCAGTATGGGATCTTGTTGGACAAGACTCCGTTCTACGCCGAGCAAGGTGGACAGGAATACGATACCGGTAAATTGGTTATTGATGGCCAGTCGGAATTCTCCGTCACCAACGTCCAGGTTTATGCTGGATACGTATTGCACACTGGTGCCCTCAGCGAAGGTGTTCTTTCTGTTGGGGACGAGGTTATTGCTACTTACGACGAGTTGAGAAGATGGCCAATCAGAAACAACCATACCGGTACCCACGTGTTAAACTATGCCTTGAGAGAGGTGCTTGGCGATGGGGTTGACCAAAAGGGGTCGTTGGTGGCTCCTGAAAAGTTGCGGTTTGATTTTAGCCACAAGCAAGCGTTGACTCCAGCTGAGTTGGAGAAGGTGGAATCAATTTCCAACCAGTACATCAAAGACAACAAGCAGGTGTACTACCAGGACGTTGCCTTAGACCAGGCCCGGGAGATTAATGGGTTGAGGGCTGTGTTTGGCGAAACCTACCCTGATCCAGTCCGGGTGGTTTCCATTGGTGTTCCTGTGGATGAGTTGTTGCTGGACCCCAAGAACCCCAAATGGCACGGGGTTTCGATTGAGTTCTGCGGTGGTACGCACGTTGCTGTCACCGGGGAAATCAAGGATTTGGTGATTGTTGAAGAGTCGGGTATTGCCAAGGGTATTCGGAGAATTGTTGCCGTTACCGGCCATGATGCCCACCGGGTGCAAAAGTTGGCTCTGGACTTTGGCCAGGAATTGGACCACGCCGATGGGTTACTTTTTGGTCCCGTCAAGGAAACCAAGGTCAAGGAGTTGGGGGTTGCGTTGAAGAAGTTGTCGATTTCGGTGTTGGATAAGCAAAAGTTGACGGCTAAGTTCACCAAGATTGACAAGTCCATCAAGGATAACCTTAAGGCCAAGCAGAAGGAGGAGACCAAGAAGACGTTGGATGTGGTGAACCAGTACTTGGCTGGGGAAGAGAAGAAGGCCTATCTTGTCAGTCATGTTCCAATTGACGCCAATGCGAAGGCCATCGCCGAGGCCATCAACGTGATCAAGAAGCAGGACAAGACCAAAACCATCTACTTGATTACCGGGGACAGCGGCAAGGTAGCCCACGGTTGTTATGTTTCCGACGAGGCTATTGCCAAGGGGGTCAATGCTAGCGAATTGGCCAAGGCGGTTAGCGACAAGATTGGCGGCAAGGCCGGAGGTAAGGGCAATGTTGTCCAGGGTATGGGGGACAAGCCTGAGGGAATTGCTGGTGCGTTGGACGAGGTTAACAGGTTACTTGCCGAGAAGTTGTAAATAGCGGTGTAGATTTGTGTTTTATTGACTGTGTGTATAGTGGTGTTATTTGTAGAGGGGGTGGGACTATCCCGATAAACTTTTCACCCAACCCACTCACGGCAGTATTATATACCTGCTCACACATCACCATTCTTTTACTTTAGATGTTCATTACATGCACACACTAATTGTACACACTAATTTGTACACAATAATTGTATATAACGTTAAATACGAATAAACCTACTTCCTTAAATAGTATAGACCAATTCCCTCATCAAATCTACGCTTTCCCTTTACAAGCCCACCTCAACTTCGCCGAGAGAAATTGCCCTATCTATACACAGAATATGCTAAACATTAACAAAAATGTCGAATTTTAATTTTTTTTTTACATTTATATCATCTCCTTGGTATATACATCTACCAATCTCCAGGAACAACTGGTTCAGGTGGAGGTACAACGTTTCTTTGCCATTTGGTTCCTCCTGGTCTAGAGGGTGGGATATATGGATCTGGGTGCTTCCATTTGGCCAATTTCTCTTCACCAGCACGGAATACTTTCTCCAACTCAACTGGATTGGAAATATCTTTATTGCTTTCAAACTCGTTTCTGATCCCTATGGTTGTGGCTCTGTAGACATCGAATTTCATAGAATGGTCAAATGCCGTTCTCAACGCTTTTCTGAATAAAGAGGCCACTCTTTTGCTGTTAGCCTCGGTGAATGGAAGTACAGGACCTGACATGGCTTGAAGTAGACGTTACAACTATATAATACCTGGATATGTGTAAATGGAACTTCTTCAGCAATAGTCTTAACAGTAAAGGTACTTGTAGTGTACTTTTTTTTTTTTTTTTTTGGCTCTTGGGGGGTTTTTTTTTCAAATCGTGCGCATTTTATTGGTTCTGTTTGTATGCAGGAGATTTAACTATAGAGAGATGCCATTATAAGTAGAGATATCTATAGCCACCATTAGCTACATACTCCCCCCCCATTAATGGACCTGATTGACAAATACCAGATAGTTTTTCTGTTCCTCCCTTCTCCACCTTATCCACCTTCTCCATTCCCGTAATCTGAAGAAAGAAGGAAAAATAAACAATTCGATAAACTATGGCTGCGAAAAAAAAAACCCCCAGTATACGAAAACAATTCTTAAAACATACAAAAGGAACTTATACAAAAACCACCGGCAACTACAAGTACAAAAATACTGCAACTAGCACCTCATAGCACTCACCACCACTTCCACCTACAACGTTTCGGCCACCGCCATCAAACTTCCGATAAACGACAAAATCAACCGACTTCTCACCTCATTGATATCTTCCGGCACCAACCAAATCAACGCTCCCAATTTTCTGGCAATGGAGATCGCCAACCGAGCATTGGCATACTTTTCCTCGGCTGACAAGTTGGATCCCTTATAAACTAAGTCGTAATCAACATATCCAGGTTTAAGACCATGGAGTACATCCAAAAGGAACTCACCGGTGGACAATGAGTCGTCTTTGAACGACCTGATTGTAGATGACTTACCGCCCTTCACCACCTGGGCATTGGCCCATCTCAAAATGTCGGTATCGGACAAGTTGCTGCCTTTACCCAACTCAGCCAAGGTGTTGATAATATTGCGTCTCATGAGCTGCCATACTAATCCTAACGTCAACAACTTGTTACCGTCGGTAATATCGGATCCTTCGATACCCACCAACGAGAACCCATTGGCTTTTCCGATTTCTACCGCATAGTTGGTGTTTTCCAACGCCTTGAAGCGAGACACTTCTCCGCCATTTTCCGGCTTCTTGTTGATGTGTCGGAACGACACCGAGCCAGGCAAAACCTTATCGTACGCCTGCAACAACACCAACCCATCCTTCAAGTCCTCAAATAACGACACCACCAGCGGATCCACGTCCAATGAGTTCAACCATAACGTGAACACCCGGGCTTCTCTTTCTCCCTCAGCGTCAAACTCCTCAATATCGATGTTTTCGTGCTCCTCGATGGGATCAAGACCCGGGTGGGTGTTGAACAAGTGCGCCACAAACGCCAAGTTCAATTTGGGGTTTCCTGCCACCAATGACGTCGGAGTTAAGTACTTTCGACACCCAATCTTGTCGGCATTATCCAACACCTGTTCGGCCCGCTGTAACAAGTCGCTGGTGTGGAGTGGCGATAAGTCACAGTGTTCCGGCTGCAACTGGTGCAACAACACGGTGTAGTTTTCTCCATCGCTGATATCCTTAGAGAAGTTGGTGACTCTTCTCGCCGAGCCGGCATTCTTCAAGTGGTAGTTGAACCACCGTAACAAAATCTGTTCCGGGGGTAATCTCAAGAACTGTTCGAGGGTTTCGTCGTCCTCCAATAACCGGTACAACTCTGGGTGGTACTTAATATCCACTTTGGATAACAACCCGCGTCTAATGATCTGCCAGATAAGCCCAAGGATCAAATGTTCCACTCCATCAATGATATCTTCCGAATGGACATTGACAACCACACAGCCAATGGCCTTTGCCGAGTTGATGACGATATTGGCGTTTTCCGACATCTGGAAGTTGTTCAACGGTTTCTTAGCCTTGGGCAAGTTCAAGACCCGAGTATCAATGGTGTCTGGGACAGAATCATTGATCAACTTGGACAATACCAACCCATCACGACACTCGTCAAAGATTTGGAAGGTGTCGGTGTCGAATGGTAATCTGTTACCGATGTCGATATCACCGGCAAGCACGGAGTTAATGTGTCTGGTGAACTCGGTTCGTTCTTCGTCGTTAATAGTGTGTGTAGTACCGGTAGTTTTCCCACTCAAGAATACTTTATTTTTGGTGCTGGCGTTGGGGACTGGTGGTGGTGGTTTCTTGGTGATTCTGGGTGACGTGGAACCGGCAGCTACGACACCAGGCACACCTAAACCTGAAGATGATGCTCCTGGTGTTGTTGGTGGTGGTGTGGTGGAAGATTCCTTCAACTTGGCCATCAACTCAACAAAGTCATCCAACTCAACTCGGCCGGAAGCATCAACATCAACCCGTTTTAAGGCTTCTCTAGCTTGGTCGTAGGTATACTCGCCCTTTTTAGATACCGAATTGATCACGTCTTTCTTCTCGGCCCAGCCCTTGTCGTCCAAGTCGATGGCACGAAAGTCCTCGATGATAGAGAACAAATCGGACTGGTCCAAAACTGGGAATTTTTTTTGGAGCTTTAATACGTTCATGGTTCGGGGAGGATCAGTGTCACGGCCGCCAGGTGAACAAGTCAATTGAGTGTATAATGTGTGTGAGGACGAGGGGGTAACAGAAAGGTGTTCTTCTTGGGCAGAAAGAAGAAGAAGTGTGTGGAAAAGAAAAAGGGGCGACACTGGAGGTGAGTTTCGCGGTGATGTTTTGTGGTGGGTGCTCGCAGTGGTGCTAATGTATTGTGGGGGCGGTGTTGAAATTTCACAATTTAGGTGGCTGGTTTCAGTGGGGTTTGTGGTGCGACATGCTATGGCTGGGGGGCAGGTGTCGGGGTCAGGGTGTGCGAGGGAGTTGAGGTAGATGAGGGTATCTGTTATTAGTGATTTGGGGATGTTGAGCATGTGGGGGGTATGATTGTATGGGTATTGTTTATATTGTACGGATTGTATGGATTGTATGGAGTGCACTGCTGTATAGGACAGCGTAAAGTTTAGAGTATGCGTGATTACTTGTGATAATAGTTTGTGGGGAAGTGTAAACGAAGAAGAGCTGGAGGGGGGAGTATCCTGGCTTAATGGATAATGTCAGATCTGTAAACACCAACTGAAGTCTCAGAGGGATAGTGTGAATAGACTATTTGTATAGTCCTGATGATGAGCGAGCAGAGAAAACTGGGAAATCCCCTCGTTATCGTAAGACATTACTATTAACATATATACTTCCTCCCGCAAGCGGGCTACGTGTACAACTGATACAGTTGGTTTCTATCCTATGTATGGGTGTGTGTGTGTGTGTGTGTGTGGACTGGCGTAGTGTGGGCAGTGTATGTACCAAGAGACACCAGGCTGGTTTTTGCCCAACCTGCGTGTACATGAATACCGGTTGACATAGGAAATCAATCAGTTTCCTCAATTGGGTTTGGATATATCCCTGGGGATAGCCTTATTAGAGTGAACGAGATAGACCGGCTTGAGCCGGCTTGGGCCCAACTTGTGTGGAGAGGGGGACAACTCCTTACGTAACATATACCAACTATCCTGGTTTTGTATGATTTCTTTTGCGTTAGTTACACTTTACATCGTCTCCAGCTTGACTCTGACAAGAACAATATCCGGATAATGCGCATCTCACTCCGTTGTAGACCACGACTGGCATTTTGCTACTAGTACATAATTCATGTGATACTTGGGTGCTGAAATATTTGCAGATTTTGGCAATCTTTTTTGATAGAAATGGCTTGCACAAGAAACTTCTGTGAATGATTGTAGGCAGCACATGATGACGAGCGGAAATAGAGCACTTATATGATAATCTGAACCTAATCTAATACCAATCACGGCAGACTGGTGAATAGTTGAATGATTGCAATGCTGCAGAAATGTCGTGCCAATGTCGTGCCAATGTCTTTCCAATGTCGTACCCATATCTTCCCAATGTCGCACATATACCCACAAAAACCGCCCCCCCAAGTATCACCAGCTCATATACCCATAACCCATAACCCATAACCCGAGGATGCCGATCAATGGAAAGAGAGATGGACGGACCACGTCCATATCGCCATCAACAAACTCGGCATATACAGCAACATCCCTAGATCACCAACAGGAATCCGTCTACAACCAGCTACAGACCCCAATATTCGAAATCGAACCAGTTCAGCTCCAGTTCCCCCTCAACCATAAACTCTCACACTTATACGTGGCCAATGATATCATGGTGCTCATCTTAGACAGTGACGCCATCTACAGGATCGACTTGGATAACCCATCACACGTCAAAAAGTACCAGCTCCCACCAACCACCGGTAGAGTATCCTGCGCCTGGCTACATCCCAGTGGCCGACACTTGCTCATAAAAACCCATGATTTGTCCTACTACTATCTCCATGACAGTTACTCTGCGTGTAAGGTTTTGCCTCGGTTTAAGAATATCGCCATTACTCACGTGGCCTTTCCTACCCCGGCAGCGGAAACCAATGAAATCGCATCCTCGGCATCGTCGTCATCCCGCTCCGGAGGCGAGTCGTTCCTTGTAGGGACCAGCGACGGTACGGTCTACTTGGCATTGGTGAAACCGCACATCCAAGACAAGAAACGTGACGACAAGTTCCTCAAGAACGTGTGCAAGCTAGATGGTGCGGTTCAAGGATTGGCATTTTCTCACAACAATTCCCAAATAAACGCTATCGCCAACAACTCGGTATATACCTGGGACTGTTTTGACACCACTTATACCGAGTTGTCTAATGTGTTCAAGTCTGGCCATAGCACCACGGTCCAGTTGAACTTGTCCAAGAGTGGTAAGTCGATTTTCTCCTCCAATAACCACGAGTTCATTTTCTATGTACCCACTTCACACGAAGTGGTTTCCAACGATGAAGAAATCAAGCTTTCTCAAGTCGAGAGGTTGCCACTCGAGTCTCAATCGTTACATCAACTTCTTCTTTCTCCTCACCATCTAGTTGGCCTCGACTCTAGTCTTGACAGTATGGTTATTTTCAGTAAATTAAACGTGCATAAACCACCAGTAAGACTCGACTTGAGACCGTTCTTATCTCCGAGGGAGAAGTTGCACGGCATAACGGCTGATTTCGTATCGCATACGTACTGGCTATACACATCCAACTCTATCTACGAACTAGTGGTCCAAAATGAGTCGTCCCTGGTGTGGTATGATTACTATAAAATGGGGAAATATGTCGAGGCGCTAAAGTGTCTTGGAGACCACGACAATAAGTTCTTTGAGCGCGATCTAGTGTTGATCAAACAGGGATACGACTTTCTCCAGCGCGGGGGGTTTGGCGTGGATTATACCTTGGATGGCGATGGTAACCAGACTGCAGCGTATAAAGACTTGGTTAACTTGCAACTTCAGGGGATTGCTATATTGGCGAAGCTGACTGAACCATTTGAGAAGGTGTGTCTAATGCTATTGGATACTTCGTCCCGCCACAAAGTGGAAACCGCCACCATTTCTTCAGCCTCAACGGTGTTGGCCTTCTCTGATAGCTCCATGTCTCCATTGAGTCTTATTTCTGAGCGGTTGCTTGTAGAATTCCTCTTGGTTAAGTATGCAATTGCGAAAGATGTTGACCGGAACAAGGTGCGCTTAGTGGTGTTGTCCAGCTGGATTCTTGAATTGGAGCTCCGGCTAATTACCCGGTTGGAAAATGACCTTGGCACGAAACCAGAAGAGGACGACTCACAAAGTGTGCTTTTATACAACCACAAACAGGACCTATTGAATGAAGTGGGCCGTCTTTTCGAATCCTTTGTCAGCAGCGAGTACAAGCACTTTGACGCTCCTACTGTGTATGAGATATTCATGAGCATGAATAGCCCCCGGCGGTTGATTCAGTTTGCCGAGCTAATCAAAGACTACCGGTTCCTCCTCCAGCATTACATTAGCACCAAGCAATGGGCCCAGGCTCTCAAGACGGTGGTTGATGTGTACTCCAGTGAAGACGACAAGTTGCACAGCTTGATTTACGATGCAGCCACAGTGTTGTTTCTCAGCTACCCTAAACCCACCATGGATACATTATTAAGACTCAGCGACAATCTTGACTATGAACGGGTATTACCGGCGGTGTTGTCGTACTGCAAGAAGAATAGCGGTTCGATCCCCCTCAGTGATAACCACGGCATTCAGTTCTTGCTGAAAGTCATCTACGACAAGGGGTTTAAAAGCAAACAAATCAACAACCACTACCTATCGCTATTGATAACGTACCCGGACGAGAGTTCTAAGCGATTGGCCACCAAACAGATTATTCGATTTATAAACTACGCCAAGTTGGAGTCCAGCAAGAAGTACCCCATATACGACGTCCATTTCATTCTTAGGTTGTGTTTATCGTACAAAGAGTGCCAGGCGACAGTGTTGATTTTGATTCAGGAGATGAACATGTTTGACCAGGCGCTAGAGTTTGCGTTGGAGAATGACTTGATCCACTTGGGCGAGTACGTGTTGACCAAGTATGACGAGTACATTAGCAACAACAAGGAGTTCAAGGTGTCCAGTGGCGACGAATTGGGACCAGGAGGGGTGGCGGACGACGGCGATGAGGATAATGGTATTAATGT
Organism: Intestinozyma alai; assembly: GCA_030572135.1. Taxonomy (NCBI): domain Eukaryota; kingdom Fungi; phylum Ascomycota; class Pichiomycetes; order Serinales; family Debaryomycetaceae; genus Intestinozyma; species Intestinozyma alai. The sequence continues at coordinate 27,429 of JAJLZI010000097.1, forward strand.
GATACGGTTGGAGGAGGAGAGCTATAGTTTGAGAAAGAAGCTTTGGCTTACATTTTCCCGGCATTTAATTGAGTGGGTGTGCAACGGAAAGAAAGTGGGAATAGCCTCGATTGATGAGGAAGGGGAGGATACACCAGAAGGGGATAAGTACATTGCCAAGCCCCTAGAAACCAACCCGCCTTCCGTAACAAGCATAACCACTGATTTAGTCAAATCCATGACCACAACCACTGCCGACGATTTGGCGGTGGTTGACACCATCAACGTGAAGAAGTTGAACAAAGTCTTGAAGTATATTCTCCAACTCTCCAATACGGGGTCGACCAACGTTTTGGGATTGAAGGACTTGTTGCCGTTATTCCCCGAGACCATCATGATTAACAACTTCAAAGATGAGATTATCAAGTCGTTGAATGAGTATAATAGCAAAATCAGCCAGCTCTCGATAGAAATGAAGGAATCGCTAACCATATCTGCCAAGCTTAAGCAACAGCTCCGCGATTCCGCCAAGGTGACCGAACAAGCAAAGGTGTTTTCCTTGATTGAGCCTGGCGAGCCGTGCCAGTTGTGCCAGATGTTGTTGATCAATAAGAACTTTATTTACTTCCCTAACTGCCACCACGGCCACCATAAGGAGTGTCTTATCCGGACGTATATCAAGCTGAAAGGGGACTACAAGTTTAAGAAGATATATGCCAACTTCAAGCGCGATCCCACCATAGTCAACAAGCAAGAGCTAGACGAAATGTTGACCAAGGAGTGTATCCTTTGTAACGAGACCACCGTGACCCAAGTGGATGCGGGGATGATTGACTATGAAAAGGAGCAGGAGGAGCTTAAACAATGGGAGTTGTAACCACCAGAAAGTCAACCCGTTAGTGTATATATTAATAGGGTGTATCGACTCGACCACACCACACACCATATCCGGGGGGGGGGAGGGAAATGGCTGCGAAAACGAAACAAAAACAAAAATAAATAAATTAATCAATATCCACCGCTACCAAATGTACTTGAATAAGTCACGTGCGCTAAGTATTTGATTTCTTTTTTTTTGGTTTATTTTTTCTTCTCCGAGTCTTTCGTGCATAAAAAAAAATCCTCCTCATCTCTTCTCATCGCTATCTACTATTGTACCAGCCATAAGTAGCCATGGGTAAGACACAGAAAAAGAATAGTAAAGGACGTTTAGACCGGTACTACTACTTGGCCAAAGAGAAAGGGTACCGTGCTCGTTCTTCGTTTAAAATTATTCAAATCAACGAAAAGTATGGCCATTTCCTCGAAAAGTCCAAGGTGGTGATTGATTTATGTGCTGCTCCTGGCTCTTGGTGTCAGGTAGCGTCGCAACTTTGTCCTGTGAACTCGCTTATTATTGGGGTGGATATCGTACCGATTAAGCCGTTACCCAACTGTATAACCTTTCAGTCGGATATTACTACTGAAGACTGTAGATCTAGATTGAGAGGACACATGAAGACCTGGAAGGCCGATACTGTGCTCCATGATGGTGCTCCGAACGTCGGGTTGGGGTGGGTACAGGATGCATTCACCCAGTCGCAGTTAACCTTGCAGGCGTTGAAGTTGGCGGTGGAGAACTTGGCTGTTGGGGGGACGTTTGTCACCAAGATTTTCCGGTCTCGAGATTACAATAACTTGATGTGGGTGTTCCAGCAGCTATTTGATAAAGTGGAAGCCACCAAGCCTCCCGCTTCCCGTAACGTCTCGGCAGAAATCTTTGTGGTTTGTAAGGGGTTCAAAGCCCCCAAGAAGTTAGATGCACGGTTATTGGACCCCAAAGAGGTGTTTGAAGAGTTGAATGAAGAAAAGGTGAATAACGAAGCCAAAGTGTTCAACCCAGAAAAGAAAACCAGACAAAGACAAGGTTACGAGGAGGGAGACTATACTTTATATCATACCAAGCCCATATTAGAGTTTATTAAAGAAGAGGATCCTATCAACCAGTTGGGGGCATTAAATAAATTGGAATTGCCCGGTAAGGACGACCACGAATGGAAAATACTTACCCGACTTATTTCGTGGACTCCCGAGTTGGTGGAATGCGTCAAGGACTTGAAGGTGCTTGGCCGTAAGGAGTTTAAGGCGATTTTGAAGTTCAGGAAACAGGCCCGAGATATTCTCGGTTTGGATAAGCCTGACGACGATAAGGATGACATTGAAGTGGAGCCATTGACTGAAGAGCAGAAGATTGACCAGGAATTGCAGCAGTTGAACGAAAAACAGAAGCAAAAGGTTAAGAGACTCAAGAAACGGGCCAATGAAGTGAAACAGAAGGAGATTGTTAGGAACCAAATGAATATGTTGACCGATATGAACATTGGTATTGAAGCTGCCCAGACCGGTGCCGACTCTCTCTTTAATTTGAAAACGGCCGAGAAAACGGGCCAGTTGGATAAGTTGGCCCGCGGGAAGAAGAAGATGGTTTTCACCGAAGAGGAGTTGGCGAAGGAGGTGGAAATCCACGTTGACGAGAACGAGGATGTTGGTACTGGTGACGAGTTAGATGAATTGGAAGCCCAGTTGGACGATATGTACCAGAACTACCAGGACCGCAAGGCTGAGCGTGATGCGAATTACCGTGCCAAGAAGGCGAGGGGTGACGTTGACGACGAGGCTTGGGATGGCATAAATTCTCAGGACGAGGAGGAAGATGACGAAGCCAAAGACTATGAAATGGAGGACGATTCCGAGTCGGAGTCCGACTCTGATGAAGCCATTAATAAGTTGATTGCAGAAAGAACCGCCAAGGGAGGATTATCGAAGACAGCCCGCTCATTCTTCTCTTCTGATTCCATCTTTAAGGAACTTAGTGATGATTCGTTATTGGAAGAAATGGCGGGACTGGCGGCGAAGGAAGCCCAGAATATCAGTGCTTCGCAGCAGCAGCAGCAGAGCGATAGCAGTGATAGCAGTGACTCTGAAAGTAGCGACTTTGAAATTGTTCCTAATAACGAAGGTGAAGACGATGTTTCCGATTATGATTCGGACGAGGACAAAGTCAGCCAGCAGTACGCGCGGGCCAAGACCCAGCAGCAGAAGGTTGATATCGCTACTGTTGAGGCCATGAGTTTGGCGCACCAGGTTGCCCTTGGACAAAAGAACAAGTATGACTTAATTGACGAAGGTATCAATAGGTATTCTTTTAGGGATAGAGACGACTTGCCCGAGTGGTTTATTGATGACGAAAAGAAGCACTCTAAGATTGTCAAGCCAATAACCAAGGAGGCGGCACTTGCGATTAAGGAAAAACAGAAACAATTGAATGCCCGACCCATCAAGAAGGTCTTGGAGGCTCAAGGACGTAAGAAGATGAGGGCATTGAGGAGGTTAGAAAAGTTGAAGAAGAAGTCCGACTTGATTAACGAAGACAGTGGCAAGTCCGAGCGGGACAAGGCAGAAGAAATCCAACGGTTGATGAAGAAATTGACCAAGAAGCAGAAACAGAAACCAAAGACCACCGTGGTGGTGGCACGTGGGTCTAACAGAGGGTTGAGCGGTAGACCAAAGGGTGTTAAAGGTAAGTATAAGATGGTGGATGGGGTTATGAAGAATGAGCAGAGAGCGTTGAGAAGAATAGCAAAGAAAAATAGAAAATAGGGTGTGTAACTAGAAATACATTAAGGATATCTTGTAAAGTTAGCCGATTGAGTAGGGCATGAGTAATACACCAGGAGGAGGGAGGGGGTAGTCAGAGAGGTTTTGTCTGTTTCAGGGATTGGTAGCCTGGTAAGGGTTTACGTGTAGATGACCCAAGTGGTTTTTCGCAACATGGTAAGGTGTGGTTAGAAGGATATCAGGTTAATGAAAAGTACATTATGATTATGTAGGAAAAACGTGTTCAGGTCAGTTGCCTGGATTCAACTAGCAAGCCAACACTCCCTACATATAAAGTTCACAACCGGAATCTACAGTGCTCGCACTCGATCTAAACGTCAATCTATCAGTATTATCTCTACAAAACTAAACTAGACACAAGACTCGCTTAATAGTCCTTTAAGATAGCATTCAACTCATCTCTTTTAACGGTGTTTTCAAACTTGAAGGAAGCAGCCAACTCGTCCAAGTCTTCCAAAGACAAACCAACAAACAAGTCAGAGTATTCGTGGGTAGCAATTTGGGAGAACAACATGTCCTTACAGACTCTGTAAACGTAGTCCTTGACGGTCCAGTTGTGAGGGTACAAAGCTCTGTGGTATTTTTCTGGAGTGTTGGCGTGGATGTGCTGGACCAAGGCTTCGTAGAACTTGTCGTTTTCTGGGTCTATGTCGTTACCCCATCTGTCCAAACCCAACTTCTTCTTCTTCAACAACCACTTGCCGAAAACTTCGTACCACTTGGATTCTGGCGAGACATAAGTCAAACCCTGGTATCCAATATCCTTGTAAACCCAGATGGACCAGGAGATAGGAGTCTTGTCACCAGATGGGTCACCGGTCTTGTAGATGGCCAATTGATCCTTCAACACGTTGATTCTGTGCTTGTTGATGAATTCAGGGTTTTCGTCACCTCTTTCCTTGGAGGCGTAAACTGGACCGAACTCACCGTTCCAGACAGGGACCTGGTGCTTAATCATGTACTCCAACTTTCTTTCGTACTGCTGCTTCAACTTGGCCTTTTCGTCGTCGGTACCTTGGTAGAGGTAGCCGTCCAAGGATGGGAACCCGTAGACAGAGTAGTCATGGATGGAGTACACAGCGTTCTTGATGAAGTCAGCTGGTGGGAACTGTCTGAAGTCCATGGAGTAGGTGTTAGCGTCAAGGAAGAGGATATGGTTTGGATCAATCTTTCTGATCTCAGTGTCCATTCTCTTGTAAATGTTAACCAACTTGGCGTGGTCTGCAGAAGCAGGCTCGTTCAATGGGTTGTAACCAGCAACCCAGGCGTTGTCCTTGTAGTGCTTGGCCAATTCGACCCACAAGTTAACAATACAGTCCTGGAAAACCTTGAAGTCCCAGAAAATCGACTTGTGGATACCAGAGTCAGAGTGCCAGTCTTGGTTTTGACCACCTGGAACAGCGTGCAAGTCCAAAATGGTGTAAATGCCGTACTTGGCACAGATGTCAACAACTCTGTCCAATCTTTCAAACCCCTTGGGGTTGACCTTGAAGAAGTCACCTTCGTCGTCAATAAAGTGACGGTAGTTGAATGGAATTCTCAAACAGTTGAATCCCAACTCGTTAGCGAAGAACTCGGCATCCTTTTCGGTCCAGAAGTATTCGTAGAACTTGTCAAAGAAGTACTCGAACTTTTCTTCACCAATCTTCTTCTTCAACACCTTCTTGTGTTCGGTTTCGTGACCTGGGTAACCAGTGATAAAGTTTTCCATATTCAAGTGACCAGCAATGGCAGTACCCTTTAAGATAACTGACATACCGTTACCATCGACAATCTTGGTACCTTGAGTTCTTAAAAATCCGCTAGACATGTTCCTATAAATAAGTTTGATAAACTTGTTGTAAAAAAGAAGAAAGGAAAGGAAATGAATTGACTTCAGCGGTTTACCACACCTTTTTATACTTTTCAAGGGCCATAGTATATGAGACTGGGGAAGGCTTTTGAACAGCCAGAGATGGTCGGAGAATAATCCAACGTTATTTGTTATTATCAGCCAAATCGCCGTTGACATTATCCCGAAAATTACCACGAACCGGTATTGTAGTTATTGTTGCAAAAGAAAGTACACGCCTCTGTGGTACATTCTCCTCCTCCCTCGTCTCC
>JAJLZI010000098.1:0-32938 GCA_030572135.1 Intestinozyma alai
TGGGGAGGTCATCCAGGAATACTATATTCTCAGCCAGCCGCTTTTCTTTAGCAATGATGGGAAGACCATCGTCTTCAGCGACATTGGGGAGGTCATCCAGGAATACTATATTCTCAGCCAGCCGCTTTTCTTTAGCAATGATGGGAAGACCATCGTCTTCAGCGACATTGGGGAGGTCATCCAGGAATACTATATTCTCGGCCAGCCGCTTTTCTTTAGCAATGATGGGAAGACCATCGTCTTCAGTGACATTGGGGAGGTCATCCAGGAATACTATGGGAACTGGTGCTCCGAACACCACCATCGACATACCCGATGCTAGTAAAATATACGATAACTTCATACTAATGTGATTATTACTTCTTGTTTGTTGTTTCTGCAAATATAGAAAGGTCCGGTTGAGACCAGACCCATTTTGCAGCCTATTTATAAACCCAATATTGCACCACTCACAGTTAGCAAATAGCCACCAGAAAAAAAAGAAACTCCGTACTTGAAAATGACTGACTGCCCTGACCGGTACTTGAAAACGGCTGACTATCCTGATCATGAATGTAACATAGTAGTAAAGCGATCGCCGTGGATCGAAGAATTTTTATGCAGCAGGGACCCACACACCGCGATTATTGCAAGGCGTTGCCTGTTTCCTCACGGGAGGGTGCTTGGCACTGGTGGTTCATAGGGTTCAACCATCTAGTGTTATGAAGAGCAGGAACCCTGCTCGTACCACGCTCCTAAAAGTACTCGAATAAACAATAGGTCCTCGAACCGAGAAAGCCGACATCATCGACTAAAGTCCCCCCCTATTTTTTCTTTGTCAAGCCCACTAAAAGAAAAACACGACATGTACGTATCTTGCCAAATTGGGATCTCTTCTGGACAGCAGGCACAAATTCATCAGCTCATATCACGGCGGGCATGACTGCTTCTGGTGACGTAAGAATAATATTCATTTCTTTTCCGTGGAAATCTCGGGATTCTTTTTTTTTTGCAGTCGATTTGACTGCAAAATAACAAAAAAAAAAGAAATTCAACCAGCCTCTACTGGTGCCATAACGAGCCATCTAATGACCAGTCAAATAGAAATGTGCATTTTAATTCCTGTAATCGAGGCGGATCTAAGGAACAGGGTTGGTTATTTACGGGGATGGATTATTTCACAGCATATGGCGAATATTTATAGAATCTCGTAACAAGGCTCCCCTTTCTTCAGTTTCTTTTTTTTATATTTGACAGCGTTGGCTGAAAACCCCGTTGATCCAGAGCAAATGGTACTACTCCCTTTATCAGTATCATACTATGTTTGACGAATAAACAACCCCCTTACCCTCCCAAAAAAAAAACTAGCTGCAGTGTGTAGTTGGCGAGTTAGGACTACCCGTTGACATTGTAGTTGTCTGGGATGACTTGACACTAACACGGAAACGAGGACTTACGCGATTCTTATAACCACAGACACGCTGGAGATGCCTTATTTCTCTTTTGCAACAGCGGTGCTTCGTTGCGCTGTCGATTGCGCTCTCCTTATGGAAACAAGTACACGCTACTCAACTAGCTGCAAAAGCAGCTTATGCCACCCGTCAAACCTAGGGGTCCTAACGTTTTTGTGAAACTCAACTTTCGCGAGTGTCTCATCGCTACTGGACTACCAAAGGGTATTCCACACGGGCAGGAGCTGTCCTTCACCATGGACAAATAAAGTGGAACGGGGGTCCATGTTGCACAGACACAAAAGAGAACGGAGGACTCCAACCATTCCCAGACAAGGTATAATCTTTTTCCTTCATACCAACGCCACACGCTTGTAGGACCAACGTTTGTACATGGTTGCACTATCCAAAGAAAGGGGTGTTTACAAAGCCTTCTCTGGTTGATTTTGTTTGTATCTCCAGTAAAGCCAACTGGACCGAAGAAAACCTTAATTTAATTGCCAAACCAATTATCAACCTTTTACAAGTATACCAAGAGAAGAGAGCGCCAAAAAGCTCTCACCATACAACCTGGGCATATAATGCTTTTCAAAACGTAGCTTGGTAGTCACACACACAACACCCAAGAAAATAATGGGTTTGTTACCACTGCCAAGAGGAGGACCTAACTATTACTCCCTCAGTTCATTCTCCGATATTCCAACCAATTCCATTTTCTCGCCGTTGAGTGTCGCTCCCTCCCCCCCCAGTAAACATCCAAGCATCCACCAGACCTAGGCCAACATTCGCTAATTCTCTACTGATCCATCCATTCCATTAACCTATTTTCTATATTAAGTAACAAACTAATTGCGCGACACTTCACAATGGAATGCAAAACAAAACTGACACAAAAGAGGAAATAATTCACGCGAAACAAAAAAAAAAAAAGAAAAAAGCAAAAACAATTAAAAGGTTCGTCTAATTAGAAGTTTATTCTTCCCGTCATCTGACACATAAAACCTCCTTTCGATAGGCGTCTTCACTATACATAATAGGGCATCTTTGGAGGGGAAAAGGGAATAGTGAACTTGTACATACTTCTAAAGAGACCAGGAGACCTTAATAGTAGGGACATTCACTCGTTATTTGCAGTACACTCCTTTATTTATTGTACTTACAAACCCCGTGACTTTTGTTCTCGCGGTGCACACCACGCGCTATCAAGCACTAAAATAAGCACCAACAAAATACACTAACAAATCACACCCATAGTTACCCACCATGAAAAGATCCCAAACAATAGGCCATTTCGCCACCAGAGACCATTTCAGCGCCCGAGCAGCTATCAAGAAGAATGGACTCGACGTATCAACCTTTGAAGCAGTAGACGTTGATGCCTTTCGCAATTACCTGTGTGGTACGCTATTCTGGTACACTTATATGTGGATCCTCGTGCTAATGGCGCTTATTTTACTCGCCTCCGATATATTCACTTGCCTAAACATCCTCGTCTTCCACCGGTGGGCCACCGACGACTACAAGCCATACAAATACTCTATTGCCAAGTGGATCTTTACTGGGTGCATTATCTTCCAGTTTTGCTTGATTGTATACCATTTCTTTTGGTCGCTACACATTTTCCGTACCAAGAATATCGCCCTTGTTTATTTGAATATGATTGCGAAAAGACTCTACCTGATTCGCTCCTACTCCTACTTTTGTCTATTTGACAGTATAGACGAGGGGAAGTTCTTTGACTGGAGCTGTTTCCTCGTGCACCAGGAGTTGGACAATGCGTTACAGATCCTCGTGGCCGATGCTCCCAGACAAGTTATTAATATCTTGACCCTACGGTTCTATGCTACTGGCGGGGAACTCAATAACGACATTTTACGAAATATCCAAACCATTGCCGAAACCAATCTTCGACTCTCGATCATTTTGAGCTTTATGGTGCTTTCGGTGGTGATCTTTGCCATTTTCTTTTTTAAGTTCATGCTAGCCATGATTATGTACGTGCCCATACGGTGTTCGCTCCCCCACGGCCATTCGCTCAAGACGTACTGCATTTCCATTGTTAACCGGTCCGTGGAAAGCGCGGTGAAGAAGAACCACCGGCCCGACAAGGACTTGCATGCCAGAGGTCGGTTGTATGATTTGCCGCCACTTGAAGACCCCCACCTGATGAAGTTGAACTACGATGTCAAATCCGAATCAGCAGGGTCGTCGGTTTCGATCGCTATGGAAAACGGTGCCAAATTTAAGCACCAGATGGTAAGACCGGCTCCAGGGTACCATCTTCCTCGTAAGACCCAGACGAATGCAAGCAATGGCCTGAAACACCTGACCCGTGGTGGCCAGATCGAGACCTTTGTGCCATTCCCACTAAGAAATGCATCCACGTTCCCCAGAAGCGATAGTTTGAGTACCGAGAAGCAATCCACGTCGCAGAACCCGGCAACGTTGTATTCCACCTTGGAGAACCATTCCCAAGACTATGTTCCTGTACACCGCTCTCTCCACGAATCCAACCCATTCCACCCATATAGCCATAGTAATAATAGCAGCCAAACCCAGCTTCACGAGACAAATCCGTTCTATGCTGATTCCATCAAGGTCCAATCAAGAGAGACACTACCAGGACAGGAGGCCGTGCAGCCGCAACCAAGGCCATACTCAAGAACTCCTACACCGCCAAACATGGCCCATACCCAGGATTCTCGTCAGATCACCCCAAATCCAGAGCCTCGAATGTCTCCGCGGGACCAGCAGCAACGCCATAGATCAGGGGCATATATGATTAACGATATCAAACCCACTGAACCATTGCACCAGTCACCAGGGACATTTGTTCTTGAAGATTACGAAGAAAGAAGTCCCACCAGCCCATTACAGCCGACATCATTCCCGAACCACAACACCGATGTTCACCTTAGCACGTCCATCAGTGACTACTTTGACGACGACGACGAAGAATTGCTTCAAGAAAACCATATAGGCAGTTCTGCCCCTTACCCCGTACGTGGAGTATCACAGTACTTAAAACGGCCAAACGGGCAATAATTAGCCAGGCGTGTGACCTGCTGGGGATAGACCCCCTTTGTTTTGGATGGGTTAGATCCTTTTTTTTTTGGATGGTTAGACTCTATATGTAAATGTGTGTAATAATTACTGGATTACCGAGAGGAAATATATGGGATATTTATTTACAATGGACACCCGATAAAAATGTAATGGTTTATACCCAACCATGGAGTTGCACCAGAATTGATAGCAATCCTCCTTCTGAAGTGGATTTTTTTCTTTCACTATAAATTCTGCCACTTGAGCACCCCACTGGTTAGTTTACAGTACACAATAAATCATAATATACTCAAAAAAATCTGGTTAACATATATACAAGTTTAAAGGTTCCCATAAATACACACACACATATATATATACTGGTTAAAAGTTACTCCTGGTTTCTTGCCTAATTTTCCTTTTTGGTGGCTTCGTATTCCGCCTTCAACTTTTGTAATTCTTCTTCAGGAATAGGGGGGATAGGAATATCAGCAAAGTCGTCTCCTGTCATTTTGAAGTAAGTGTACCCATACACACCGGCGGGGATTGCTCCAATCAAGAGAAGCGCAAGAGTATTACGCCAGAAAAAGGGTGCCCTCACTCTATACAACGCCGGTGTCATTTGCTGAGTTACCGGATCACGATATCTCGCATGAGCTTTTCTAGATGATTATTAGTATGTAGCTAACAAAAAAAGACACCTCTTTTTGCGGGGAAGAATACTTACGGGAAAAGATTCGACTGTTTAGCTGCCGCCATGGTTTTTTGTATTGATATGTCCTCTAGTAGTGTCGTGCTGCCACGTATTAACTATAGTACTCCTACAAACCAAGTAACTAGGTAAATGCCTATCTGATGATTTTTCTTCCCATTTTTTTTTTCTCTCTCTACCGCACCAACCGGGATTTGGCGGACACAGAGGGGGGGGGAAATCTATGGGTGGACCACGTGACTTTAGGTCGGAATTGGGCCCCTATAATGTCTATGCTAACCTACTTCTAACCTGCCTATAACTGTACACATTAATAATGGTTAAGTCTCCATAGGGTGACCTTTCCTCCTTCGTTACCTATGGCCAAGATTTCGTTATTGGGCGAAAATAGCGCTGCAGTGACTTTTCCCAAGGGGGTACCACTGGTGGGCCAGTTAGCGTAAACGGAACAGCTGGGCAAGTGAACCAAACGCAAGGCATCACGTTTGGCTCGCGAGGCTATGCATAGCAACTGGCCGTCGTGGTTAAACGAAAGCGTAGAAATGGAGGTGACCAAATTCTCCACCGTTTTAATTGGTTTAGGACGGAATGTAGCCTCATTGGCTGGGAAGGTAGTTCGGTCATAAATGTTTACTAGGCCGTTGTTTGTACCCACGGCAACCCACCTATCAAACGGACCTCCAAGTTTCAACTTGGTAATCCCCACTCCTCCTTCATCGTACCATCTTCTAAGTATTTTGTTATGGGTTTTGTCGTGCTTTTTGGTGGTGGTGGTGGTAGTGGTGGTGGTGGACGACAATTCGTACTCCCACACTTCCCCAGCAGTATTTATAATGACAATAAACGACTCGTCATGGGCAAATTCAAAGTCAATAATCGTTCCCTCCACTTTGAATCCGCGTGACCACTGCCCGGTTGTAGCATTTAGTAAGTTACACCAGCCACTATTACCAGTCATACCAATATAGGTACCTTTTGGAGATAGTTTAAAGTACTCAAATGATTTCTGGAACTGCTCGTGCCCGTACATTCTGCTCAACTTTTCCACTTCCCCGGAACTCAAATCAATCTTGTTCATATAACGTCTTCTTCCGGCAGCGAAGATCAAGTTTTTCGACGTGCTTTCGACTGGTGAAAACTGACAGTTCATGATGGGACAGTTGCGCAAGAAGAACGACGTGACAAACTGGTTCACTTTGCCGTCGATATGGTATATTCTAATTGTCTTGTCAAACCCAGCCGTCAAGAGAAGCGGGTGTGTAGGATGGAACGAGAGGGCCTGGATAGACCCCTTGGACAATTTCTGGTAGTTGGCGTTTTTCAACCTGGTGATATTGATTCTGGTGGCAGAAATTAAATTAAACTGTTTGGTTGCGAGGAATTGCTGGGTGGAGGCGAGAACTTGCAAGATCGCATTAGACGAAGCTTGGGCGGTAGGCTGGACTTCGTCATCTCCACCATCTATTATTATATCGTCGTCGGAGTCATCTTCGTCTATTGAAACCTCATCGGCCCATTTAGGACGAGGGTAGATTTTCTCGAATTGCGATCTCAACCGAGTCACATACGCTCTGCCGGAGATGGTGGTATCTTCAGGGGTCTTGCGTAATTTTTTTAGTCTATCGGAGGAGTCCAATGATATGTGATGTTTCTCGTCATCACTATCTTCCCAGGCAATATCGATTTCCTCGTTGTCGGACTCTGCCTCGGCGTCATCAACATCCATGTCATCTTCCACGGGGGAGACACCTGCTCCCGCCTCATCAATAAAGAACAAATCGTCATCTTGAACCCCATTAAGCTCCTCCTCCTCCCCGTCATTGGACTCTTCGGCACTGGCAAACGCATTATTCTCATCGATATCGGCTTCCTCATCGGAATAGTCAAATAAGTTATCGACATTTTTCAAATTCAGTTCAAACCCAGCAATGTCTCCAAAAACAAGTTTTTCCAAATGAAGTTCCTCTTCATCCTTTGCCGGAACAACCACTTCCTCTCCATCCTGATTCTTAACCATGACTATATATATATTCTACCTGCTTTGGGCGGTGATGATGGGTGGATGCTTCTCTAGTCAAACAGCTCATCTCTCAGCACTATTCCCAATTTTTTTTTTCTTTCTTGAACTGCGATCTTGAAATGTCAGTCACGTGAGAAATGCGATGAGGTGTGTAAAGTAGCCCAAGTTGCAACAACTGGCTTTAGTGATGAAACCAAGTGGTAGATGGCCCCGTGGTGTATGAATACTTTTGAGGGATTTGGGTATTATAAATTTAAGATTATCTATAATAGTATATACGTACATATAAAACTATATTTTATGTGCATACTAGGAACCAATACCCCTTTTCATGGGGCGAGATGGCTCTGTGGTTTTATCCCATTATTGCTGGCACATCTGTGCTTTTGCACCTGCCAGTTTTCACTAACCATGTTCACTTGCCCTTCAACTTGGTCACAAAACTGATAAAGTACTTTTTGAAATCCTTCATCTCCATTTTTATCATGTTGGAACAAAACTCGTTCGTCAACTCGCTTGCCAACCCCATATTCACAAGATAACCCGACAAATAATTTACAAACACACCCCCCTTTTTCACCTGGTAGCTCTTCAACAAAATGGCGATTGCTTGCGCAATCAAGCGATACTGGGCATCGTTCAAATCAAATTCCGCTTTCTGAAACGGCAATTCAAACGACAAATGAACCACTTTATTCAACAAAAACTCGTCGATCCCCTCCACGGGAGGTAACGCCATGCTATACTTGTCTTCGGGATCGTCTATTTTACCCCCGTTTCCAAACACATTAACCATATTGGTCAATTGTGCAATAGCTAGTTTTGTCACCGCCGTGTCCGACAAATCGTACGAGTACTCAAACAATTTACCAATAATCTCAGGGAATTCACCTTTATTGGTCTCCGTGATCAACAAGCTGGCCGAATGATTGAGCACCATCGAACTCAAGAAATTAAGCACCGCCTTTTTGAGCAAGCTTTTGTCCCGCACTACATCAGGGATCAACTCATCTTCCGAGTTTGTTGCGTCCAACATCTCAAAAATCTTGTGGAACAACGACGACAAAAAGTTGTTCAATAGCTGGTAAATATTATCGTCCGACTTGTAATTGTGGGCAATCTGGCCCAAGAAACTGAGAAAGTCGGTCAACTCCGACAATCTCAAATTGGGCGCCGACCAAATAACCGTGATCAACTGGGTCAAGTGGACGCTGATCGAGCTCTTCAAAATAGGTATGAAGCGAGCAAAACAGAACCGCGAGGCATCGCGGATAATCTCGTGCTTGGGGAAATTCTCCAAGGTGATAATCACCACTTGAGCGGCGTTGTTAATCTTGGCCACCACTTCCGGGGTGTGCTTCATACCATACTCGCAGTCGTACCCCCGCGCAATCGTACCCAACGCCAATAATGAATGGTGCGCCTGGAGGGCAATCAAGGGAAGATTGTCGGTTTCCGCCTTCATGCTAATGCACTTCTCCAAATCACTAAACAACGGCTGGAACAAAAGATCCAACAATTTCGGTTTCAACAGGTTTAACCGTTCGGCAACAAGGGCAATTATAAACCCCATGGTTTCAAATAAGTACTGCTGGTTGTGGAAATTCCCGTTTTCAACCACATCGTCATCCTCGTCGATATGAGGCAACTCCGCCTTAATCACCAATAGCGGCTGCAAATTGACAAAAATCTTTTCAATCAAGGCCTCCTCGTGTAATTCGGGTCGTGTGAGTTTCATAAACCTAAAGAACAAGTACCAGCTTCTCAAGCGAACCTTTTCTTGCTCGTTAAACAACCCCAATGGGCTGGTGAAAATCTCCAATATGCGAATAATCAACTCCATTCTGTTGGCCTGCTGGTTCAAGAAATTGTAGTGTCTCACAACAATCTCAAAGAACCCCAATTGGAGCTTGGGGTGGTTTACTTCTAGCAAGAAGTTGGAGTTGATCAACTTCATCAAGAATTCCTGAAAGATAATGTACGGCTTGGACTCGGTAATCTCCAGGCTCGGCAAGTTCATAATGTTGTTTCGCAAGCTTTCCGAGAAGTTACTCAACTCAAAGAGTCCCAACTCCAACTGTCTCCAATCGGCCTTGCCGGCTCCAACCAGGAAAATCGACTCATTAATCACCGTGGGCATGGTTTCAAGGTACAAGTCCGGGTTCAACACCGCAATTGTATCCTGAAACGTCTTCAACTTGGCTCTGATTTCCAGGAACTGCTCGTGCTCGTCGTCGTCGGTGATACCGTCACAATCGGCGTCGTACTTCATTTTCAACACCAGCTTGTTCAACAACGTCGACATTAAATCGAGCGAGTTCAAACTGGGGATCTTTTTGCACAAGAGCAAGTACTGCTGGATAAATGGGAACACCTGCTGCGACACGTCGTCATACTCGTGTTCCAACGACGTAAACACCAATGGCCACAACTTCAATAATTGGCTACTAACCCGGCCCACCAAATCCGGCTGGGTTTCTAGCACAAGCAACAATTCGTGGCCAATTTGGTTGATCAACTTGGCTACACGCTCCATAAAGTCAATGTCGTCAGACAAATCGATGGTATTGATGATGGAGGTCAAATCGAGCAATTCGAGCAATTCCACTTTGTTTGCTGGCACCATTTTCTTGGAGATAATCTCCATAATGGTTTCACACGCAGTATCGCGTTCCTGGGGCTGTTTCAAATACCCGAGAATGGTTCGGGTGTTTTCCGGGGTGACAAATAGGCCAATTTCCATCCAGTTAATGTAATACCCGACAATTTTGAGCGCATTATCCACCGTTTCGTGGACATACGTCCCGTCACGTGGCTGCGAGAGGATTTTGAACCAACTGGTCACCAAAAGGTCCATATCCTTAACCCGAATGGCGTCTTTCAAGTCATTATGTTTTTTCTGCTCCTCCCTCGACCTCACTATATATCTATCGCCAATCTCCAAGTGAATGGCAATGACGATTCTCGTATAGTAGTCCACCGCGAGCGCATTTTGTGAGCCAATAAAGTCGAGCAAATCGCGAAGAAAATTGGGGAAAATGGTAATATATACAGCGCAAAATAATTTCCCAAATATCTGAGCTAACTTATTCTGCAAATAGCTTGGTTCTTTCACGGCTCCGGGAGCAGTATAGTCTCGAAGAAGTCGGAAAAGTTGGGTGTTTAGAGAATAGAGCTGCTCGGGCGATAGTTTTTCTATATTTTCATCGATTACCTGGTAGATGAAAAATTTTAGTGACTCATTGATGGGGTCTCGAGGGGTGGTTTGGGAGGATGATGATTTGATGAGGATGTCTACGCAAGTGTTGTAGCCTTCTTCGGTGGACTTGATTTGGTTGATAAATTCGAATGCTTGGTTTTTAAGGTCGGACGCAGCTGAACCACTCAAGATTTCCACGGCCTGGTGTATTTGCTGCTCCATGGTTTACAGGAGTGGGAACAGTGTAACTTGGATTGAAGAAGAAGAAGAAGAAGAAAAAAAAAACCAACCGAAATCAACAAAGTATGGAACTGGAGGTGGGATCAACAAGAGAAGGACAAGAATGAATAGGGAGGATGTAGTGGTAGTAGTAGCGAGGAGTGGGTTAAACTGTGGATGGAGATGGTAGGGGGGGAACAGTAAACTACTTACACCTTTTTTTTTGGTATTAAACAGTGATGGTAGAAGGTGCTGATGATGATGATTAATGTCGTTGGTTCGTTTTGAAAGGGTAAGTGTTGGTTGTAAAAAAAGGATGAATTTTTGTTATTGAGTTTTTTTTTTTGTCAATGAAAAAAAAAAAAATTGAGAAGCCGCAGAATGTAGTGATGAGTTGTTTTGTGTGTGTGCGTGTGTGTGTTTTTTTTTCTTTTGGCTGTGGGGGGGGAGATGGATTTTCCATCGTGGTAAATGTGAGACCGGTGTTTGACGTGTAGTTGTTTGTTAGGGGGATAGACACAGATTTTATGGGTGAGTTGTGGGGGGGGGGAATTAGTCTACATACTATTTATTTGTTATTAATAGTTGTAGTTTAGGATCATGTTGTGGTTCCAACCCTACCTAAGCATCTTAGGGAGAGTTAAAGGGTATTTTTGTTCTACATGAATAGCGAGGAGAAGTGGGTTTGTCTCTGGTTGTTTTCCCTGGTTGTTCTCACTGTATGTTTTTTTTCACTGATTGTTTTCGCGGTATTTTTTTTTCTTCACCAGAGGCATGCTCAGGGTTACGCAGGTTTGACTTAAAGAAACACCCACCGGGTATATGAACCGTTCTACTATAAATACACACAAAGCACGGCTATAAACCAGGCAATGCCATCAGAGCTATACTAAACAACTCTCAACGGATAAACCAGAAAATCCCGTAGAAATTACCTACGCAATCCTAGTCCATCTCTTTTCTGCCTAATCCAACACAGCATACTTCCTCAAGTGGTTGGGAATGGCATCGTACAACCCTTTACCCTGTAACCACGTCTTGGAGAAAATACGATCGCTATACTTATGGGCTGAATCAGCCAAGATTGTCACCACATTGCTGCCCTCTGGTAACCTCTTAGCTAACTCAACTGCAGCCACTACATTCAAAGCTCCAGTGCCTCCAAGGTACAACCCTTCCTCATCCAATAACCGGTAAACCATGGCTATGGAATCCTCATCGGCAATCTTCAACGCATCATCAACCAACTCCAAGTCAGGCTGCAAATTGTCGGTGACTCTTCCTTGGCCAATGCCCTCGGTAAACGAACTTCCACCTCTAACCATTTCTCCCGTCTTTATATAGTCGTACAACACCGACCCGGGGGGATCCGCCAAGTACGACACCACTTTCCCCTCAGAAATGGTCTTCAAGTACCGAGTGACTCCAGCAAATGTACCACCAGTACCGGTAGAACAAGTAAACCCGTCAACCTTCCCGTTCAACTGGGCCCAGATTTCCGGACCGGTGGTTTCGATATGCGCCTGTCTATTGGCCAAGTTATCGAACTGGTTAGTCCACACGGCATTGTCGAGGCTCTCAGCGTGTCTCTTGGCCTGGTGGTTATAGTTCTCGGGATCCGAGTATGCCACTGCGGCTACCGGATGCACCTCGGCCCCTAACAACCTAAGCGTCTCAATCTTGGCCTTGGACTGCGTGTTGGGCATATAGATCACACACTTGTAGCCCCGGGCACGACACACGTGCGCCAACCCAATTCCGGTGTTACCAGCAGTACCTTCAACAACCGTGCCACCAGCACGAATCAACCCCCGTCTTTCGGCATCCTGGATAACGTATAAAGCAGCACGGTCCTTAATAGACCCTCCCGGATTCATAAACTCCGCCTTAGCGTAAATGTTACGTCCAACACCTTCGGATATCCGTGGGAGCCTAAGAAGCGGCGTGTTGCCAATTGCTCCTGGGAACCCGGTCTCGCTGACCAAGGGCACATATGGAAGCTGGCTTTGCGCACTAGTCCTGGTGATGGCGATGAATCTCTTTGCCGTAATTCCTTTCAACATCGTTACTAGAAAAAAAAGGAACTCACCAGTAACTAGTGGTTGTTTGTTGTGGTGGTCAAGTACAATTTGGACGGTTCCCGAATCTGGTGGATCACCAATTGGAACCCCGAACCGAGTGGGGGAGCGTGGGGGATAGCACGTAAAAATTTTTTTTGGAAAAATTGGAACATCTCACGTGACTGCATCCCGGAATTGGATTGTACGTGGAAACCAAAAAAAAAAAATCAATTTTGATTGTGCCAGTTTATTTTTTTGGCGGGGGGTTTTATTTGCAGCCAGCCAACGGGAGAAAGTTATAAGTATGGGGAAGGGTGTTTAAGTGAACTTGGCGGCTACTGGGAATTAATAATGCGTCTAGCGGGTCATTTCAGGTGAAATTGGGGAATCAGGCACCGTGTATGTGTAGTATGTGTATGTTATGTGTTCTTTAGTGGCGTGATTTCTGCAGAGAACTAATTCAGTTCATCCGCTGTCTGCAGTATGGCGGTTGTATTCAACAGTGACCTTAAATCAGTTCTAAATTTGACAGATGCGTTGAAAGGGTTCTTGGTTTTGACAGGGGTATTCGGACAAATGAGGATATGTGTAGCCAACACTATACTAATGGCACTCCAAATCTGAGGAAACACAAGTGCATGTGAATCCCGGTGTGTGCTCTGGTGTTTATGAGGAAGGGGACACGCTGGTGGTATATACCCGCGGGACGGCTCCCAAAACCAAAATACTCGTGGCCAGGCTCTGCAAAAGGACCAAGTTTCGCGCCAAAAGTAGCCTCCTCTGGTGTGACGCATTGCTGGTACCGGAGGAGAAAACATCAGTACCTGAAATGGGAAGAGACGTAGGTGCTGGCACGCGCATGCACGCTTACACGTTTACACGCTTACACGTCAAACCGACCCCTAGGTGAAGCTTGTGGTGATGCAGGCGGTGTACAAAATGCACGTCCGGAAAAAGGAAAGAGAACAGGGAAGGAGGGAAAGGCAAAGAAGGCAAAACCAAAGAAGGCAATACCAAAGCCAAACTTAAACTTCCACACCTAAACGGAACAGGGATAACCGAAACCGGAGTCCAAACCCACGCCAGTTCGGGCCGAGAGAATAGTCTACCTCTGGGCCCAGCACCCACAGTAGTACCATGCAAAGGTATGCCCAAAAACAAGGGCAAGATCCAACAATGAACGCCCTTGTTCCTTAGACGCCCCATCGGCTAAACTAAAAGTACGAAGCAGAGTCGCCTAAGACGGGTCTATTATCTGTCTTGTACTAGCCGTTGCATAATTTCACTGCGAGACGGCTGTTTGCGCCAGATTTTTATTCTTATTATTATTATTAATGCCCTGTTCAGGAAACCACCCCACCTGCACCACGAGACAACATTACCTGACTACAAATAAAGCCATCACTTGACCAGGAAGTCAAGTGTTTCATCAGCGAATAAACCCAAAATAGAAAAATGGCGGGTTTCGTTAATTGTAACCATCTAATTAACCATGGTGAAACAACACAAGAGAAATCTTAAATTTTACAACAAGCAATAGTAAAAAAAAAAAAACAGGAAAAAAAAACGTATCACTGTTAAACCTTGATCATCCTTGCAATCACGGTCCAACCCCTGCCCCTCACGCCCCAAGGGTGCTCAACCATTATTACACGGAACTCCACCAGCCTTTAGTAAAGTTTTACTAAACTTTGTGGTGGTCCACGTACCTTTTTCTGGCTTCCCAGGCTTTTTTTTAAAGGAATGTTTTTGTTATTTTTTTTTTCTTCTTCTTCTCTGGCAACCGGAATTGCCATATAAGAAAAATGAAGAACATAGTTACAATTTCTTGATTTGGGGAAGTATGTCTCAGGTAATCAGAGAATGTCACAAGTATGGAAAACTGTATTGGCAAGGCGGCTGGCCTCGACGTATGTACGTGGGCGTATAAGAAAAAAAAAAGACACAATGACTACGTAACCTGATGTGATGGGGGTGGATTTTTCTTGAAACGACAAGGCCCTGGCTAGTGTGGTGGTGCATTCCCCATTGGTAATTACGACGAATACGCGTGATATTCTTGCTTGTCGGGCCATGTTTCACAAAGATATAAACCAGAACACGAGATTGTGATTGAGAGAGAAAGAAAGAGGGAGGGAGGAAGGAGCGGGGGAGAGGGGGAGGGCTGGAGAATTGCTTGGAGTGTCCTTGGTGATACTTTAACAATTAGACTTTTGTGTATGAGAGCTTATCATGGCACGACTTGTGGTGGGGAAAGGGTCTAGTAGAATGTACGCGGTAGTTATGGAGCCACTGGGAGAGAAGGAAGGAGGAGCTATGGAGCCACTGGGAGAGAAGGAATGAGAAGACAGGTCTACCTCAGCTAGTCAATTCTACGATGAAACAACCATTGTAGGAGTCCAACTTTTCCAAGCATAAAGACATGCATTTGTCCATCTTGGAAATGAGGTATATGCTTGTCATTGGCCTTTTTTTTTTACACTGCGAATGCTGCGATGTTGTGGTTGGGGCGGAACCAGCGTACAGGCGGTATACCACTTCTCAAGAAACCAGAGCATACGTTGCATTTACCAAGGATACTGAAGTTAAGGTGTGATTTTTGGTTCGAGCAAACAAGCCACTTCACCGCCATACCCCTCCCCTATCCCCCCCTATATTCCTCCCTAGAACCAGTGAAACGTAGTCAGTAAATCCAAGACTTGCAAAACCCAAACCCAAACCCAAAATTTGCAATCGTTGAAGAAAAAACTGACTCCAGATATGATCGGATTGGTATTATAATTTCTTCTTTTTGCAGTCCAACCCACATCCTCCCCCTCTCCACGCCAGGCTGGCCATGACGTAACCTTAATCAGACGCCATACAGATTATGCTGTCTTTTTGATCAGATAAAGTTAAACTACAGCCGAGCCTGCGTCTTCGAAGGTATGTCTCCTACAGTTCCTTAAACCGCGCCGCCCACCAAAAAAAAAGTTAGTAGTACTGCAGGAGTCAGTAGCAGTATGGACAAATGTTACTCCCTCGCCCAGTAAATGGAACCTGGAACCGAGAAAAATAGTCAGGGCGGGAGGGAGAGAATGAAATCACCATCGAAAGGGAACAATCACGGTGACTTTGAGGAGTAGGGAAAGAACGAAGAAAACACCAGGTGGGGGGGGGGGCGTGATCAGAGATATTCATGGTGCCAACAGTAAACTTCCACTATGCAAAACTTGGTCTTACCAGGGCCGAGGAGAAACAGACTTTTTTCTTTTCTTTCTCTCTGTTTCTTCGTCGTTTTGCTTTGCTTCGTCGATACAATCTCCAGTTGTAATTCCGTAAATGTAAGAAATCAGCTCAGTAGATGAAGTCCAAAAGGGGAATCTCTTGGCCCAGGTTGTTTTTTTTTTGGTATGATATTCATAGTGGTTATTGAAAGTTCTTAGATTATTCCAAACCTGCAAGCGGGGTATCTTGTTGTAGTTGGAGAAACCATGTCCCAAAATCTGAAAAGTGCTCCGGCTATAGAAATAGAGTTAAGAAAACAGGAAAGTAACATCAAAAGCTTGTTGGTTGGGAATACTTGATATCTTTAGTTTTTTTTTTCATACAAGCACTTTCATTTTCTTCATTTTTTTTTGTCATTCTTCCTTTTCCCAGTTCTCACTTGTAGCGTGTTTGCTGAAAAAGTGCAATTTATTTTATAAGATTTACATCACGGGGAGAGAGGAAGAGAGAGAGTCACTGAGATTTACAGCATTATATTATTATGCACAGGCAAAACGTCATACGCACACGCATTTTCAATAGAAATAACCAGAAAAAGAAAAATAATGCAAACTTTGACCAAGTGCTCATATGCATACTGGATAAAACACATATTTTTGGTATTCTCTTAATCCAAAAAAAAAAAAAAATAAACACACTATTCTAAATAATATCCTAAGAAAAAATATAACCTCTCTTTTCTTTTTTCATTCTAAAATATTTTTATAAGGATTTATTTTTAACAAGGATATTTTTTTTCTGTTTCTTTCTTGAGAGGTTATTATTTCAATTGAAGATTAATATCATCTACACAAAAACCATTTGTGTTCATGTTTCAAAAATTATTTCAATACCTAAATTTTTGATATTTAAATATCTGCAAAAACCTCACTATTTGCATTATCCATTACTAAAAAAAAAGAGAACCTCTATTTCATAAGCCAAGTTTCTTTATTCTCGCAGTTATACTGTTTCAAAGATTGGTAGATACATATATAAACGGATTGTGCGTACATATAACCACAAAACATGATTTACAGTCAACCATACGTAGTTGTCCCAGCATATACTGCAGGTTCTGCCGTGGTTGTGTCTGGCTCTAATTCTCCTGCTCCTATGAAAATGGACAAACTCAAGTCCACGACGTTACCTTCGTTCAGCGAATTGTTGACGTCCATACCCTTGCCCACGGAATTCCGTTCCAGACAGCTGTCGGTGGGGTCTCCTACATATAACGAATTCCCCAATACGGCACCGTTAGTAAGCTCCTACCCACAGCCCAACTATATAGCCGTTCCATACACCCAGTCCGCTGCTGCTCCCCGAGGAATAGTGGGCCAGCCCTCGATTGCCAAGGTGACGGTGCAGCAACATCCGGCCCAGGTATTGATCTCTCCCCACCAGCACCCAGCATACATATATCCACAATACCAGTACACCCAGCCACCACAGCAGCCAATCATGAACCACAATGCTGCTGCACTCCAGCATCCTTCAAGGTGCACTCCAGAACATCACAATATAATAGACCAAAAGATACGAGATTCTAGACGTAAGCACACTTGCAAAATCTGTTTCCGTTCCTTCACCACGTCGGGCCATTTGGCCAGACACAATAGAATCCATACTGGAGAAAGGAAACATGTATGTCCCTGGCCCACCTGCGACGCCAGGTTTGCCAGACAAGATAACTGTATGCAGCACTATAAAACCCATACGAATGGCCGCAATAGAAGAATGAAGGGCGTTGGTGACGGAGTTAATGCCGACACCAGTCCCGACTTCAGAGGGAAGGTCAGAGGCCTTGCATGAGATGGGATGGGGGTATTTTGTTTTTATTCTTTTTCTTTTGTCTCTTTTACTTTATACTTTTACAGTATGAAAAGTTGATTTAGAAATGATGGGGTTTTTGTGCTTGGTTTATCATGTTTACGTATACGTTTGGTTCGTGTTTTAGTGTTTGGTTGGGTTCGCTTTTGTACATTAATAATTTTTTTTGATTGGTTTGTGGTAGTTCTACATTGTCGTATTCTTCTAGTTTACTCTACAAAATATATGCATACTTCAAGTTGGATCACTGTAACCGAGGTGCGAATTCTAGACCCACACACCTGTACCTGCAAATGCTTGGGACGTGTGGGAAAGAAGCCCGATATCATAACCGATATCATAACCGAGCTCGAGAAGTTTTGTCCGAGGCGTAACCCTTGCATGACATTACTCTTGGACAAGACAAACGTTTTTGATCTTTCTCTCTTCTTGTTACCTTCGCCCAGGACTTGGCAAGAAAGAGGAGTACCAGGTGGAGCATGAGGTGGGTGAAAGAGAAGAAAATCCCTCTCCTCGCCCTGTATAGGGAATAGTTGAAACAAAAATAGATAAAACAATCTCCTATTTACAAGACCAGCAGAAGCAACCACCTCCTTTCCCTCCCAAGAAAAATAACACCACCACACAGGGTAACACCTACCCATTAGTGAACATTGTGCCTCTGACTCCACCAAAGGAACGCACTGTCGGGGTTTGTTCTACAAGGTGGGGTTTAACTTTGAGAAATAGGTGTGCCATTTTTGTGGTCTTTGCTTTTGGCCCTTCCCATTGGGGGAAAGGAGGGATAATATGAGAGGCTGGTTCCCGCGGCAGGTATCTTTCCACGGAAGAATGGTGCGATGGAACGGCAAAATACCGCGTTTGCAAGAGAGGAGAACCTTAAAAAGCCTTGGACGCATGGTTGCGAGGGAAATTCTGTTGCCAGGAGTCATCCATGTCCAACCGTGTGGTCTAATGTAAGATATGAAGGATGTCATTTTAGTTGGCTCAATTTATTATTTGCTGGATTGGCCCTTTTCGGCGAGTTGATGCAATAATTGGTAAAGAACATTCACTGAAATCCATTAGTACAGGTATGGATCGACTATTACCTTGACAACCACAGTTTTCTGGTTAGTAGAAACGCGCACCCTTGAGAAGTGGTTCTTAAAGTCACATCAGCACCCCGCCCTTTTGTGTATCTTGCGTGGTTTTTCCCAGTTGTACGGGGATCATAATCTCAGAGAATCAAAATGAGGTACTACTTTACACAACCCCTTTCGGGATGGGTCTTTTCCCTTTCCATTCCTTGTCGTTCCGTCCGTTCTGGATGATTTCTTGTGAATTCTTAACTACAGGAAATCCGACAATTTGAAACCGCGAGGAGCAAGTTTTCTTTTTGTTTTTTTTTGTTTTTTTGCACCCAAGAAAAATTTGCATATATTTTCTTTTTTTTGTTTTGTTTTTTTTGCAACTTTTCCAAGCAAATAAGTTTCAGTTTTTTTTTAGTTACATTGTTGATGATGGTTTCTTTTGGGTGTTCGATGGACGAATATAAACCACAGGTGGGTGGGTTATATTCGGGAGGGGAAGAGTTTTCCAGGAAACCTGCAGTTCTCAGAGACGATGGTTCAGGAAAAGGAGGTTCTGGATAATTGCAGTGTGGGGTCCACAATTACCCAAACACATTGGGCCAGAATCAAAAACGTTTTGCGAATTACAGTCCAAGAAATTCTTGTGGTTCAAAACATACCCCCAATTTCGTTTTAGTCACCATCCCTTGGGATTTTAGAATTACAAACACGACTTGCATGCATGTGCATGGCCGGGGCCAGACAAGGACAAGGAGCAACCGAAAGAAGGTTGTCAATGATGTGAGTAAATGGCGTGTGCTCCAATTGAGGCGCACGCAAGGCTCTTCTTGTTTATGCAAGTGCCAATTTCGGATGGGAGGCGCTGAGGCGAATGGTTTGAGCACTGTCGCCAGGGCTGAAGACTTACATCAAGGATGGTTTTCTTGTTTTTTTGGTGGGCTTGTATATGGGACAACAAATGTGGACTAAAACCAGATTGAAGAGTAAACAAGAAAAATGTAACCAATAAGGGAAGTGCCAATCGTACGGGATCGTACGGGATCGTCCGAGACCACGCTTGGGTGGTGAAAGTATAGGCCAGCGGGGGAGGGGCTCGGTAATTTGGTAGGATGTGGTGGCTCCAATCCGACTCGGATGCCGAGTACGGAAGCTCTTGGACTGTTGCATTCCACATACTCGACTGGCAACTTGGAGAAAGCTTGATCACGATTCCAGGGTATGGCGTCCCCGAGGAGGGACCTTTGTACAACGTGGAAGTGTTGCATTTCTGGGAAAAAGAGCCGAGGTTATTGATCACACACCCTCCTTTGTGCCAGCACGAGCCACACGCATCCAACCAAACAAGATACCGCGTCACAGACGCATAACCGCAGGGTTTTTCACAAGTGTGGATAGGATGGTTTTGTCACAGGTATGGATGGTGTGGTTTTGTCACAGGTAGGGATCTCGAGGTTCATAACCGTGTCCCTGGCTCGTGTCCATACATTCTGGTGCCATTTCCTATTGCAGGTGACAAAGTTGGGTGTTCCCAGATGACAAAGTTGAGGGCTTCCAGGTGACAAAGTTGAGGGCTTCCAGGTGACAAAGTTGAGGGCTTCCACCGTAACCCCTTCTACAACCATGCCCGGGGGGACACGTCTGCCCAGTGACACAAATGTAACATTTATGCACGAGTTGGTTATGACCTCGTCCCCTCAGTTTCTGGTGGAAATACCGAGGCTATATTTGTTCTGCGGGTGTGGTTTATATGTCTCCCTGCCAACGCAACCACGCATCGGATATATGTCCACGAGTGCTTAATAATATGTCTACATAATATTAACTATGAACACAGATACAATAACGGAAGCGTATATTATCTCAAGTGTTGGGCTATTGTTACTGCCCAACCACATTTCCACATACTAGGACAAACCATCTTCCGTAAAGACAAGGAAATAACCGTGGTGCTCACAAACATGATTGTCGCAGCATCCAAGCAACCAGCACAGAAAACCCACATGCCGATAATACAACACCCTGGCAGGACACCACAGCGTACACCAAGAACGTATACCCAACTAAAGCCACTATAGTGGGACTACAACATCGTTACATTTGAAAACCACCATTTGTGCAAACCACTGGAACGGTTATGTAGCCACGCTCCCCCCATCATACACGCAAGTGGTTTCTTTTCTTGCGAAGCGCATTATACCCAGGTTCGAGGAACCAAATAATAGAGCACCCCGCTCCAGGTAAACGAAAAACCCCTACTCACCCTTTTCTTTTGCCATGTCTTCGAGAAGAGGTTGCCCTGACTGCCGAACGCACACCTGGATAAATGCCATCTGTCCCTCCCCAAAACAATACCTCAAATCGATGACCTGTTTAGCTCATCTTATAATTATTATTTAACATTTAGAGATGACTAGCAATTGGCTGGAGGGTTGGTTCCTTATTCTGGATGGGCGATGGAAAATATATGGAGTGACAGGGGATGAATATTATTAGTGGCTTCGTCTAAACTTACTTTCCTTGACCTCAGAATACTAATGAGATTTAGTGCCCGCTCGATTAACTCATCGCCCTGACAACGGTGTGTATACGCCCACCAGGGTTATAATTAGAGGCAGGAAGTTTCCACCGACGTTCCTTGAGATGAGGTAGTGGTGTAGTTACTTCTCGGCTCAGCTTATCTACGTCTAGACTCCTTGTCATGCGGGTCCATCCGGCATATAAACAAACCGCCATGCTTACGGAAAATCGAATATTATTTTCATCGTCCGCATAAGCCCCGTCGAGTTTTAGTGAGTTCTTTTTTCTTTTTTGTTTTTTTTATTCTATTTCAGAAATAATTGCAGGACAATTATTACCATTGTTAAGGCGTTGATATAATATCTCAATTGAAAAGGATGACGCTGGGGAGGGATTACGAATGTGCAGCCGGCAAGGTGGGCTATTTGGAGAGTGTTTGCAGCGTAGGTCCTCAACCAAAGGCTCACGAGACTAGCGTATTGGCGGTTATTGGTCCGATGAACTTGGTGATGGGACTCGGCTGGTGTTTGCTGCAAGAAACCACCCCTAGTTCATGCGCACACATAGACGAAGACCAACCTTGAGTCAGGGCGAATATTTTCAGCTCTCGAGGAATTTTTTATGCACATGCGAGGACTAGAGGAACAATCATACGAAAAAAAAATATATTTAAATCAGGACAATACACTGGTGGATATTTTCCGGCCTGGGTATTATCTATGACTTTTCTTTTTTAGAACATTGTCCCGCACCTGATGAAAAACAAGCCACAAATAATAATCGAGTTAGTAAAGGGGAGGGGGAGGCCGCACCACTCCGCCTTTCACGTTATTTTCTTCTACGCACTCTGATGCCAGTCCATTGTTCACGACCCAGTAGAAGGATTTCAGGAGTATTTTTCTCATATTCTGAGTAGACCATATTATTTGAGGGGCTGCAGAAAGCAGTTTCTTCTTTTCATTTGCCAGTCCATTCTTTTTTTTTTTTTTGGGGTTGTTGTTGATGTAGTGCTTGGTGCATAATAAAAGTGCCCTTCCACAGATCCGTTTTTAGTATTGTCTTGGGTCCGAAAATAAACATGCATAGGGTAAACATTTATGCTAATTTACGGTGGGGACAAACCACGCCGCTCCACCAATGATGTTTAGTTTTGTAGTCATGTCGTCGCGTCCACGCCGTCATCATTGTTAAGCCCACAACCTGGGGGCCAGAGAAAACACACCACACAATCGCAAAGTGCATTTTTTCCTGTCGCTTGTTCTTGCACAAGTTGGCTGCGGTGACGAGAACATATTATATAACTGGAGCCGACGTCAGATCTGGCGGGGGCAGATTTCCGAGCTTTTCGCCCAGTGTGATTCGTTTCTTTTCGTTCCACCTGGCGTCGTCGAGGTTTTGTGTGGGGGCTGCGGCGGTTCTGTTGCCGTAGAGTTTCTGTTGCCGTGGAACTTTAGCAAGCACCTACTGTGGTTTGTCTCTGCAGGTATTGTTCGCGCTGTGCTATCACCAGGTATTGTTCATACTACAGATAGTTGCAGGTATTGTTCCTTCGTGTACTATATCTGCACGGGCCAGCCTGCCCCTCCCCCCAGTCCTTCTGTTTATGGAAGTCACACAATACCAGCAACCGCATCGATTCTCTCATGACTCCATTCTTGGGTCCACCTCCCCGTGGAACACACCACCCACAATAAACGGTTTACGAACACGCAGAAAAAGCATGAGTGCATCTCTGGCGATGACTAGGTGCTGGCGGAAAATAAAAAATTATATGCGAGAGCGGGGTATGGAATGGTCCCTTTCATTATGTATGTGGGTTCTAGAAACAGAAAACTGCCGTAGAGGCAAAAAGAAGTCATCCTTCTTGGTGTTGGCCTGATTTTTCAGGGATATTATGGAGCGTGTTACCACATTTGGTAATTCCGTTGTGTGGTAAAAAAAAAAAACATAATAATTGAACCATCTTCTGACTAAGATAATGATCATCAGTCATTTTTGTGACTGGGACATGCGGTGCTGTGGGTATCTTCTCCGAACAATAAAGAGCAGGTTATTATTTACCATTGTCAGGGTATTTTTTTGCATTGTAGAGGCGATGAGAGTATTAAAAAAAAATAGCAATGTCAACAAAACACCAACCAGAAAAGTCACCCTAAGTAAAGAAAAAAAAAAAAAAGAAAATCCCTAGTCGTAAAACGAAATGTATTAGGAGTGCAAAAAAAAAGATGATCTCAATATACGTCAGTCATGATCTACTGTAAGAACACCCGCTGGATGTGGTTGGATTCGTGGACATTTACGATTTCATGGTATGATAACGTGACCACTACTGGCTGCAGGGCGGAGCGGTCGACGATTTTTTTTTTTTGCCAGTAGCTACGAGCTTGTGGACTAGATCTACCTTTGGTCTTTTCCTATCCTAGGGTACAACATTCTCATTACCACGCCAGGAAGGCAATGAACTACCTATGGCGCGAGCTAACAGTACACCATCCTCATAGTGAAGATAGTACCGACTACAAATCACATAAGCATACCACCGTAGCCAGACGTCAATAGGTTATGTGGAAGGAGCGTGACGATTTGATTTGTAGTCCATGGGGGGATCACGGAAAAATGCCAAGGAAATCCGAAAGCAGCAACTATCCCGGAAAATGGCAAAAAGAAATCCGAAGGCGATGACTATCCCGGAAACTGGCAGGGAAATCCCACATCCCCCATTGTGACGCCTTGAGGTTACTCCTACTGCACCTCACTATAGTCATAAACATTCTCGAAAAAGTGCGTACCGTTGATTTCCTTGTCAAGCGTATAGCTAACCCCATTTATAATCATCTTCTTCACATTAACCTTATACTTCAAGTCACCTCCGTCTCTAAACACTTCCTCATCGCTGGCCTCAGCATCACCTCGATTCAAACTCACCAACATCTGAATGATCCCATCCAAGTAATGTCCCATACTTATGGGAACCCGGTAGTACACCGACTTGTCAAACTTACAGTCCCGTGCTCTATGAATCTGGGCCCCACTGCCATCCACAGCATCAGGATCATCATCTTCATACTCTCCCAAGTCAACCGTCTTCACATCATAGCACCTCAACCGTTTCTCTGCTTGTATAGTATGGAAATCCCATAGTTTATGGGACAACGGGAACCCCAAGTGTGCCAACTGGGTCAAGAGCTCGTCACCAATCATTCTCTGGTTCAACTGCTGCGCTATAAACGTAATCAAATGCGAGCAGTTGAGGTCTCTCCAGTGGCCCTCTTTGTGGTACTTGTGGTACATCAAGAACTGATCTAACTGGCCCAAACACTTCTCACAATGGGGACATTTGCATCCATTCCAGAGTACCAAACTCATGTACTGGTCGTACCCAGCAAATGACTGTAACAAATTGGGAAGTACAAGAACAATCTGGCGCAGATTGAGCACTTTGGGAAGTAGGTCGGTGTATAGCTTACGTCTTCGAAAATAATTGCCCTCTACACCATCGTCAAAGTTCCCCAATACCGGCGTGTTATGCTTAAGCGAAATGTACTTGACACACAGCGAGTTCCCAAGTACAGTATCCAAGAAATTGAACGTATTCAAATCAAAGATTTCGTTGCTGGCATGGGTATCAAACACCGAGCCCTGGATAATCGAGAGCTTCCGTAAGCATGGACACGGAGGTATCAAGTTGTACAAGTCAATCACGTAGTCCTGGTTCCCTGGTTTATAGTATATAACCAACTCTAGCTCCTTGATTTTTGTCCAGTCGATTAACTCCATCAACTGGAGGTTTAGCTCCCATTCTTGGAGAGAAAACACCACCTTAAACCGCTCTACACTGGGCAACTTGATGTGGTGACGAAGCAAGTTCGTGTTGAGCCAGTTCCAATACACTTGTTGGTCATTAGGCAAGATTAGAGACGTCAACTGTGCTGAGTACTCCAGGAGTTGTGGGAAATCGGTATTAGTGCCCACAAGAAGCTCACGAATCTGGTCTTGATAGACAAGCCCCGGTTTATCTAGAATCACCGACCTTAACTTCAACTTGGATGTATCCAATTGCTTTCTTAAGCCATAATCACCAATATAAAACGCATCCAACTCCTTCAATTCTCCAATAAGACGACTCAACGCCAGTACAATATCGTCGTTACCGCTAAACTCAGTCCCAAGAACGTGGATCTTCTTCACGTACCCTGCCAACGCAGGATTAACCCGCAAAGACTGCACCAACACCAATATCCGAGCATAGATCATCCGTAAATGAACCTCATCCTTAACCAATTCCCCACTTTTATGAGCAAAACCATAGATTACCGTTTGTGTGGAATCCTGGAAGTCGTTTTCCCGATGGTACTGGACGTCACAGCGAAGTGGTGGGTCTCTTTGGATAGTTATATGACAGTATAACTGACGGAGACACGGGTGGTAGAACTGGTAATTGGTGCATGCTAAATTTATTAGAGCCTGCTGAGGAAGGTAAGAGATAATCTGATCACGCACCGCAGCAGGGAAGTCAAGCAACAGAGTCATCACCACGGTACTAAGTGGTGCTGTGTAGTATACGGGGACTGATTTGGTAGAGAATCATAATGATGAGCTGTTTATTTTATTTTTTTTTTTTTTTTTTTCACTTACCCCAACAAATCTCATTGTAAGGGACGCACTTTTTTGGGGCATGTTTTGTTGGTGATTGTACTCATAGAGTGTTCTACACATTGTGGAAGAGAGGTAATGTATGTTGGGAAGTAGATGTAGTATGGATGTTGGGAAGTAGATGTGGTATGGATGGTGTTTCCTGATAGGGGTTATTCTTTGGAAGTACAGTGGTTGAGTCTACACGTGGCTGTTTGCTAGAATGTGTAAGAGAAGGGTAATAGTTCAGGAAAGAGGAAGTTGATAAGAGACTCCTATCGCAAAATGGTAAAAATGACGAGGTCTCCATTAAAAGGTGATAAGAATGAAATCTAACTAAAGAGCTTGAATTGGTTATCCTATTGTAACCACCATTGCTAAGCTGTCTCTACTTTCATCATCTCCTTTTCCAAACAAATGGCTTTTGTGGAAATATGCCCAGAAACGTGATAACCATCGTTGACGATAAGGGGCCTTGAAATATACGTGCTCAATGTAACTATACTTATTACGCCATCTCTCACACCAGTTTAAACTTTTTCTAACCAGCCCCTGATCAAGGAGATCTCCCTTTCCGACTACTCTGGCAATCCTGAAACATATACCCGCCTATTGTGCCCGGTTACATTCGATCCACACACTATATAGGAAATGTGCAGATCCTGCTCATCTCGCTTACTAATATCACCCAGCCAACGCGCATTTAAATCATACCCAAATCTGTCAAATGCCACTATTGTGGTTACCATTTATCGTTTCATACTTGCGTCAAGGGGGGGCTTATCTCCGGCGCATCACCGTGATTCTGCATTTACATTTCGGTATTATTCTCTCCCCCTCTTATATATCCGTCTCTCCGAGATGTTCGGAGACTCGGATTTACCTACCAAAACAGGGGTTTACTCTAAGTCGCACCCCTTGCTATGTACCAGAACATCACAGACTACCATCTCGGGGTTATCCCAACCAGCCACATACTTAACTCCTTAACTCCATACCCGTACAATGCATGCGGCCCAAAAAAAAGGGAACAACAAAAAAGAAAAAAGCTTATTTATATACAGGATCCATTGTTTTCCTGACCGGGTTTATAAATTTCCCATGCAATCTTGTAATCCCGATGGCACACATTTCCGTTTAACACGTAAACAAACGTTGGCATCCGATTGCATTGTTAGCGAATTTACTAGAATCATGTTCTTGTCAGTAGGCATCAATCCACGATGACTGGATACAACGGGTTTAAAGGTTAGAGAAAGTATACCGATGTGCTGACGAATTGATGTAGTTTGACAGACAACCCCGAGCAAGCGAACCTCGGTAGCCTTATTTTTTCTTTTTTTTTTCTTGCTGCGTTCTCTTTTTTGGAGCAATTGCCCAGGTTCCGAATTCTCTCTGGTTTATTTATTCACACACACACACACACACACCAAGTCAATGGATGGTGATGAGCACTGTTTGGGGTCTATACACCTCCATTCGACCCAATCGCATTTCTTTGCCGCACACCAACTGTAAACATACAAGCTAACCGATGAGCTTAAGTCCACACACATTGGCATAATGGAACCAACAAAAAAAAAAAAAAAAATAAAATATACCAGAATAATAATGATGAGAAATCACAAAAACAAGTAAATAAGGAATTTCCCATTCTTGTTCGTTTTCTTATAACCACATGCAACAATACCAACAGGTCAGGGCACAAAAAAAAACTATAAAAGGAACAGCAAACTTCCCTGGCATAGTTTATTTTTACTTCGGAGGGTTTTGTTCTCATTCAGGGCTATTTCCTTAATTTGCATATATTTGTAACATAATGACAAAAGACTTGGGCAAGACAATCCTGTCTTCCAGCGAGGAAAACACATCAGCTGAACAGCAACCTCCAGCTCAACGCATGGAGTCTGACTCGTCACAGGATATAGATCCTCGTCCTTTTGATGGGACGGGTGACAAATACGGCTCCGAAGAAGGTACCGGCGATGATGAGCATGATGGATTTATGCCGGGTGAAGAACTCTCACGGTACGAATCGGACGTAGGTCTCTCCAGAAGTCTTTCCCGGAGACTTACGGGTGCAGACGAATTAATCAGCGAGGCCCAGTCTGCCACTGATCCGTTACCGGCCATGGGTGGAGATAGACCTTATCCACCAATGTTGGGTGACCATTCTCCATATGCAGTAAGTTTTGATGGGCCAAACGACCCCGACCATCCTCACAACTATCCTGTGTGGAGAAAAATACTATATAGTGCCTCGGTGGGTATGGCGGCGCTTTCGGTTTCTATGGGATCCGCCATGTTTGCTGAAGCATCCCAGGAATTGATGCAAATTTA
Source organism: Intestinozyma alai (assembly GCA_030572135.1). Taxonomy (NCBI): domain Eukaryota; kingdom Fungi; phylum Ascomycota; class Pichiomycetes; order Serinales; family Debaryomycetaceae; genus Intestinozyma; species Intestinozyma alai. Next base: position 28,324 of record JAJLZI010000098.1, read on the forward strand.
CGGCATCGGTATATCAGTAGCAGCATTGGGAACATCGCTATTTGTGTTTGGGTTTGCTTCGGGTCCAGTTATATACGGTCCACTTTCAGAGTTGTTTGGGCGTAAGATGATTATGGTGATGAGTTGTCTTGGATACGTGTGTTTCCTGTTTGCTGTGGCCACTGCCAAAGACCTTCAAACCATTATGATTTGTCGGTTCTTTGCCGGGTTTATCGGTGCCGCGCCGTTGGTGGTGGCACCAGCGGTAATGGCAGACTTGTTCTCGGCCCGAATCAGAGGTACGGCGATTTCCATTTTCGCCATGATTCTTTTTGGTGGGCCTATGCTTGCTCCCATTGTCGGGGGATTTACCGTTAAGAACCCCAACATGGGCTGGAGATGGACCTCGTATTTGTGCGCATTATTAGGATGCCTTGCATTATGCATGAATACGTTTATTCTTCGCGAGACTCACCACCCCATTATCCTCGTTAACAAGGCAGAGGTGTTACGTCGTAGAACCGGGAACTGGGGGATCTTTGCTCCTCACGAGGAGTTGCGGCTCTCACTAAAGGAAATCGTGGAGAAGAACATCGCCAGACCGCTCAAGATGTTGTTTTCGGAGCCAATTATCTTCCTTGTCAGTCTTTACAATGCCTTTATCTACGGGATGCTTTATATGTTTTTGACAGCCATCCCGTTGATTTTCTCGGGCAGGTATGGTTTCAGCCAAGGGGTGGCCGAGTTGCCGTATATATCTATGCTTATTGGGGTTTTTTCGGGTGGGTTGGTGATTATATACTTTGAAAGAAGGTACAACATCGCCATGGCAGCCAACGGAGGTCGGCCCGTGGCAGAAGAAAGATTACCACCAATGATGATTGGGTCGTTCACGTTTGTGATTGGGATCTTTTGGTTGGGTTGGACCGGTGATTACGCCGAGAAGATCCACTGGATTGTCCCCACCATTGGTACAGCGTTCGTGGGTAATGGCTTAATGCTTATTTTCTTACCCTGTATGAACTATATTATCGACTGTTACTTGTTTGTTGCTGCTTCAGCCTTGGCCGGGAACACTTTCTTGAGATCGGCCTTTGGTGCTGCTTTCCCGTTGTTTTCCATGCAGATGTTTGTCAACATGAAGATCAAGTGGGCCAGTACGTTGGTTGGGTGTTTGGGAGTGGCGATGATCCCAGTGCCATTCCTTTTCTATAAGTACGGAAAACATTTACGGGAACGCTCCAAGTATGCATTGTAAATAGGCTAGGAGTTATTGATTAGTAGAGATATATATACATTAGTAGGGTAATTACTGAGATCGGGTTAGCATGAGGTTTTTCCAGTACCGCGAGAGTCACATTAACTGTGATGACTCTGTCCAACAAATCAGGAAGAGGGGTTTGGTTTGGGTATGTTGTTGGGAGTCACAATAAGCAAAGCCGCATCACTTTGTATGTACACGTTTATGAGAAATAAACTGGGAAGACCATTACCTTGTATCTGCCCAGTTTCTTTCCAGTTTCTTTCCAGTTTCTTTCCAGTTTCTTTTGCAGCAGCCCAGCCTCTTTCCAGTCTCTTTTGCAGCAGCCCATTGTGTAGACCAGCCAATCTCCATAACTCTGGAAAAGGCTTTAATCTACATAAACATCGTAAAAACTTAAATCAAATGCCCTACCTACCCTGAACGGCCCTTACTCTCTCCTTTTCAATCCTCACCACACTTTTATTCATAGTAAATCTACCCAAACTTAGAGCTGTGGTGTGAACTAGTTGTCCACTATTGATCTCACCAAACCAAAACAATAGTGGAAACAAAAAAAAAATAGTGAAAAATTCACTTATGCTCCTAGTGGGTTCAGTCACTCTATCAACGCCTAATGAAGTCCACAGTAAGATATCTAGCTACTTCTGCATATCGACAGGCTAAAGGGAAGCCTATCACGTCTTCGGTTTCTTCCAGAACTAGTCCTTCATTATTCTTGGGTCGACCATCAAACCAACTTTCGGCCGGGCTTGTTGGTCTAGCCAATGTTGGAAAGTCCACCTTCTTCCAAGCTCTCACCAAATCCAAGTTGGGCAACCCGGCAAACTACCCATATGCGACAATCGAACCGTCCAAGTCGCTTGTTATTGTGGAACTGGCCAAGCTAGATCACTACCAACAATTGTTTCTGTCTAGTCGGAAAATCCCCACCAACTTGACTGTATGGGATATAGCAGGATTGACTAGGAATGCTAGCACTGGGGCCGGGTTGGGAAATAAGTTTTTGAACGATATACGTCAAGTGGATGGTATATTCCAAGTGGTTCGGGGGTTTATTAATGACGACATCACCCACGTTGAAAACAATGTAGATCCTGTGCGAGATCTAATGATTGTCAACGACGAATTGATATTGAAAGATCTAGAGGTGATTGAAGCCGAAGTCGAGCTCGTGAAGAAACTGCTCAAAAGACCCCTGGTTGATACCAAAGCGTTGGGGGCCCAATTGGACTTATTGGAGAAACTCTCCGACATGTTGTACGAGGGTGTGAAAATCGCCAACGGAGTTTGGCAGGACGAGGACGAAGTGAAGATTATTAATAATTTGAACTTGTTATCGGCCAAGCCAACAGTGTACCTCCTAAACATCAGTGTAGCCGATTATGGAGCCGGGAACAATCTGTATCTTGAGCCGGTTCGAAAGTGGATAGCCGAAAATAGCCCCAACGATAAACTCGTTCTATTTAGTGCCGAGTACGAGACCAAGTTAAATGAATTGCAAGGTAATCACGAACAACTAGACCAATACATCAGGACTATTGGCAATGGCAAGCCGTCGATTATCCCTACAGTGGTGGCGCAAATGAGAGAAATACTTCATTTAATTTCGTTTTACACCTGCGGCGACATCGAGGCAAGACAATGGACCTTACGAGAGGGGAGCGTGGCTCCTGAAGCAGCAGGGTTAATTCATTCCGACTTGCAGAAGAGTTTTATCAACACTATAGTTTACAAATGGGATGATTTGAAGCTGATTGTTACATTTGATGAACCTAAATTAAAGAGTGCCGGCAAACAATACCGGCACGGGAAAAAGTATATCGTTGAAGATGGCGATGTCTTGGTCATTAAGGCGGCAATGGGGAAGGCCAGATAGGGATATTGTACGTATAGGTCGAGGGAGAGAGAGAAACCATTTGTATATAGATTAATTCTCCGGAACAAATCCCCACACCCCCGGGCCCTGTTAATATTGACAAGATTTCCTCTATAGACCTTGTACCATTCATTCCCCGAGAGGGAGGTGGGGCCATGGTATAACATTTCAGCTAGAGCAGGTCAAAACAAAAGCATACATAATTTTATTGACATATTTGATTTAAGAGGTAAGCGCATAATAATAAATCTGAAGGGAGGACAACCAATACTTGCTCCCGTAACAAAAATCAAACTAATCTATAATATAAATTAAGTTAGGTATTTCACTCCTGGTGTCCTAGTTACACGTGCACTACCGGAACTTGTGCTAAACAGCAGTCAGATTAGACACAAGGAACCACTTCTAAATGTAGAAACAAATAATCAGAACCACAACCGCCATAACTGGAACACCGGTTGTTTGGGCTCCGCCATCATAAGTAACGATACTAGTGGCGTCAGTTGTCTTGGTGCTAGTGGTGTGTTCCTCAGGTGGAATTAGAGAAACCGAGTGTCGGGCCGATGTAGTTTCGGGTTTGGGCTTGGAACGGGTGCTTGGTGAGGTGGTTTCAGTACCAACTACAGATTCCTCTTCAGATGTTGAAGGCTCCTCTTCGTCTCCCGTGCTCAGGGAATCCTTGTAACGCTTTGTCAGTTTATCGTTTTCACTCTCCGTGGACAAGGCAGCCGCAACCGAAAATTGCAGAGACCCTTTAGGGGGACCTGAATGCGATCCATCTGTGGTTGAACTGTTCAGATAGTTACACGCAACACCGGCGGGGATAACTGGGCTTTCTGGGCTGGGTGGCACGTTTGGAGTAGCGACACCTTCTGCGTTACATGCACAGCCTGGATTAGACGGATTTCCTGGTTTACATGAACAGTTGGCGTTGGATGTATTCTCGGGAACAGGCTGCACAGGAGCCCCTGGAGTTCCTGGAGCAACAGGTTTCTCTGTATTCACAGTCTTTTCGGGAGCAGCTACAGTCGTTGGATTATCTGTTGACCCAGGAGTTGGTGGAGTCACTGGAGTTGGTGGAGCTGGTGGAGCTGGTGGAGTCACTGGAGTTCCTGGAGCAGCTGGATTCTCTGGATTCTCTGGATTCTCTGAATTCTCTGGATTCTCCGGATTCTCTGGAGTCGGTGGCGCCCCTGGAGTTCCTGGAGCAACAGGTTTCTCTGTATTCACAGTCTTTTCGGGAGCAGCTACAGTCGTTGGATTATCTGTTGACCCAGGAGTTGGTGGAGCTGGTGGAGCCCCTGGAGTTCCTGGAGCAACAGGTTTCTCTGTATTCACAGTCTTTTCGGGAGCAGCTACAGTCGTTGGATTATCTGTTGACCCAGGAGTTGGTGGAGTCACTGGAGTTGGTGGAGCTGGTGGAGCTGGTGGAGTCACTGGAGTTGGTGGAGCTGGCGGAGTTCCTGGAGCAGCTGGATTCTCTGGATTCTCTGGAT
>JAJLZI010000099.1:0-32716 GCA_030572135.1 Intestinozyma alai
GAAAGAACCATCTATGGGTAAGCTTTGTGGTTGCCCCATGTTGTGAAGTAGCATTAACCAATGGGGGAAAAACACCTGAAAAATCTCCAATTGGTAGCGCCAAATCCCATTGTCATCACGAAAAGGAATATGCCAATCTACATTAGTTCACAAGGACGTTACTCCAGAATCAATTGTACCCCCCTGATAAGTGAATCCGACAATCTGTGACAACAAACAGTTCTTGCCGCTTATAAGTGTTGATGAATTATGAATATAAACGATGATGCTGGAGGCGACAGTTCGTTATTTCTCCTTTCCGAGCTTGTTGCTCCTGATGCCATCACCAAGTCCGTGGTGATTAATCACCCCCGCGGTGATTTGGTATTATTAGTCCGACTCGATCGTATAGATGTGTATAAATTGAGCGACCAAAAACTCGCAAAGGTGTTCTCTATTAATACCGGTCGTAAAGTGGTGGCAATCACCTCGTTTAGACTCGATTCGCAATTATGTCCCATGGTTGCTTATTTGACTGGTGAATTCCATATTGGCTTGATCTGTATCAGCGAAAGCTTGGTTTACACTCACATTATTCCCACACAATTATCGTCCAGTGGGCACCAACAAAGTGTAGATACGTCACCGGCGATGTTTGCGGACCGGGAACACAATCCCAAGTCTCTTGTTGTCCATGTTTTCCATGGATACCTTGTAGTGTGTGATTTCAACCCCAATTATAATTTCCTGGGTTTGGTGCCGGGGCAAAGTGGCCAATCCAAAAAACGTCCAAACTGGGAGATCTGGCAGGTGAGAATGGTGGAGTTGGGTAACATATTCGTAAAGCAGGTTGTCCCACTCCACGAATCCGCTTACCAGACGACCAACGGCGTAGTTGCAGTCTACTATCGAGACGTAGGAGACACCTATTCTGTGCGTTATATCGATATAGAGTCCCATTCCGGTAGGATTTCGCGTCAGTTCTCTGAGTTTGACGAACCTCCCAGTTTGATAGCGCCGTTATCTGATAACGGTGGCCATTTAGCATTAACGGCAACGGCGCTATTTCTCTTCCCGCCACAAACAATCAAGGTTCTAGGACTAGGTGGCACGATTAACCAGAGCAAGACTTTATTGAGCGAAAGGGAACATTATATTGTCCACTCGCTAAATGGGGTTGTGGACCCCAGCGAGGTGTTTGTCGCTTATGAGATTATCGACAATACAAAGATGGCAGTAATGACAGGAACCGGTAACTTGTATATGGTATTCCTCGTGGCCATTCGTGTAACCAAATGGGAATACCAGTATGTCGATATCCAAGTCATCAAGATTGGCCAAATTACGATCCCCAACTCCATGGGGCTCCACCATATTTCTCAGCAGCAATTCTTTGTGTCCTCAAGGACGTCCAAGTCGGTATATTTCCTGATCCTAAGTCGTAGCCAACCTCCTTTTGTGCATATTCATGATTGGGTAAAGCGTGCCAGCATCCCTGTTCTTGATGTGGTTCCCGTCTCCAGCGCAAATGGCAGTTGCGAATTGTATGCTTGCCAAGGAGGTAAATATGGGAGCGAATTTACCAAATATACGTCCTCCGGGGCACTCCATCTCCAATCAAGAATCCAACAGTCTTTCCCCGGATACGTGTTTATCTCGTGTGAGGTGGTGACCGGCAGCTCGGGAAACCAGGTCTTGCTTCAAACAGTAGATAACAAGACCATCAAACTTGAGTGCAAGGGTCTTTCCATGGAGGACAGCACGACAGATGCCAGCGAACTGGTCCAACCATTCCCAATACCCGGGAGTGTCCATGGTGAGGGTTCTAACAAGACAGATGGCGTTGGAAGTTCAACGATGCCGTTTCATTTACTTGGTTCGTCTATTGAAATTCACAGTAAAGTGTTGGACATAACTTTGGACAATCCGTTTTCCGGCCCTATAGTCAACATAGACGCTGTGCAAATAGGCTGCGATGAATTTGCCCTATTGGTGTCTAGTTTGAATGAAGGTGTTCAGATACTGGTGGTTGTCAAGATGCAGGTCACTGCTGCATTAACAATTGCGTCGCCTTCAAGTGGCAGCATCACTAACACAGATAGTGTATTTGCTTCAGCAGTCATGGCCAAGCACCAGCAAATTTATGTCATTCTTCTGATGGGAGACGGCAGTATGCAGCAATTGGTATTGTCCTATGACAAGTCCCGGTCTAGCATTCACCTCACAAACAAGTTTATTCGCCGGTTTGGCGGTAACCATGACCCGTACTCAATATGTAAGTTGGCGGATGGCGGAGCACTGCATGGTATTTCTCAACTGGACTGGCAGCATGATACACGAGACCCGGTGTATTTGCTATATAACCGATCGGCAATCGTCCCAATGAAGCAGGACCCGATGCTGGGGTTCTTTTCAGGAACCGTTTTCGCCACCACCAGGGACATTGTGGACGTGAATTGGTGCAACAGACAGGAAGTAATTGTGGTTTTCCAACATGGCATCGTTGAAATATACACGGTTGAGGAGGAAGAAAACAGCCCATCCCCGTTGACAACGTCACGGTCTCTTTACGTTCCCGATTTGTTGTTCAAATGCGTTGATGTTGATAACTCCCGATACTGTGTTTCGCTTGCCCGCAATGCCAATACCGACCAAGCAAAGCTTTTACTAGTTGACAAAGTGAACTTGGAAATTGTTGATACGTTTGCCAGTCCTGAGCTGGAACTGGGATTGCTCGATTTGTGTCATGGCGGCCTGGATGAAAGTGAGGACCCGTATCTAGTTGGAATAGCTCATGGAGACCAGACCAAGATGATAAAGTTTGTAATCAAGGACAACAAAATTGTCAAACATGGTAGTGTGGTGAATGAAACAGTGTGCGCGAATTCCCAATTTCATTCCATCCAACAAGTGAGCGAGGATACGTTTGTTCTGGCTTGTGAGGTGTCGCCATTACAAACAGCGGTGTGTGTGCTTACAGTCTCTCATGAACAGGAAGACGAGACCAATGCCGATAGTTTTGGTTGGCAGACCCACTTCAGCAGTGGATGTATGGATGTAACTTATCCTATTGCCATCACCACATTGAACGGGCGAATCTTTGTTGGTGATGTTACTTCAGGCATATACCACGGCCGCATTGATGGTTCTAGCTACGACGTGAAATTGCGTAAATTGAAATTGGAACTTGAACACCACTTTATAACCGCAATGACTGCGGTAAATACTGAATACGACACGGTGTATTTGGTATCCGGGGATGCGGTGGGTAACGTGTTGATAATGGACGTTACCAAAGAGCCCAGCAGTGACCACGACACCACGCCCATTATTGCCTCCTTTAATATTGGCGATCAAATCAACGTCATTAACACTGTAAAGTGTTGCCCGGTTCATCATTCACTACGGAAATTAGTTGTCATTGGCACGTCCCTGGGCGGCATGTATTTGTTGAGCGAGGTTCTCGAAGCGAGAGACAACGGCGAAGGTGACCGAATAGAATTGCAAAAGTGTCAGAGTAGTTTGAGACGGTTGATGGATATTAGTCACGTCCTGACACTAGCATGGAAACCATTTATGACCGTTTCGGAGAGCAGGGATAGCGAGGAACCGGAAAATGTCATTGATGCGAGGGGGATTACACTATTCCTTGAGAGATATCATCACTTGGAGATGAGTAACGATAGAGGAACTGGACGCAAACAGTTGAAATTGTTTCAAAACAGGTACAGGCATCCATTATCCCAGAGGAAGTACCTAGAGAGGATATATATAGAAAGTTACACTCTTTAAATAAGCTAGAAGCAAGTTACTCATTAGGCATGTAAATTTTGCAATCTGGTGATATTGGTGAGAAGTACACGACTCTTGTCTTTTTTTTTTTTTTTTTTTTTTTTTTTTTTTTTTTTTTTGGTCTTCACATCCAAACAGTCTCTATTTACTATATCCACTGTTTGGGGTTTCCATTACCTAGTACACCCAAAACTCTGGCCAAAGAAGCTATTATAAACTAGCAATGGATTTCAACACAGACATATCCACTGGTGGTAACGTTTTACGTGATCAAACCCCCGAATATGAGGATTATGCCTATGGTGGATCTGGAATGGGAGAGATTGAAATGTTAGAGATTCCCGACGACGACGACGACGACGATTCCAGCACCTCATCGGGAACAGAAGGTCTTACTGAATCTCAGTCCACTACACCATCGACGCCTACTATCCCGTCATCCATTTTCAAATCGGATAAAGAGTATATTGACTTGTCTCAATGGTTGAGCGGTGATGGGGCTCTACAATTCCAGTTCGACTCTAAACAGTACACCAAAAGCATATCCATAGACCAAGAACGCCCCTTTGATGGTGCGTATATCGAGTATATCAACTCCATGTATGTTGTATTGGATAAACTCACCAAAAATGAAATTACTCGGCTTGATTTAGAGGAGGATGACACCATAATTGGAGTGATGACCTCATCTGCGGATATTGGCGCTCTGGCCAACCGTAGTGCCCGGTTCCAGAAAGTCGACATTGCCTTTGCTGAGATTGTGGATAGCTTACAGCAGTTTATAGGCTGTATATCATCATCCGACAATGCCAGTCCCGATGAAACTGCCAAATTCGAGTATCTCTTATTCATAATGCAATGTTTACGGGCCAATTATTTCTATATCGACATTAAACAAAAGCCCGAGTTGATCTTGCAATGGGTGAATACCTTCAACCCTAAACCAATGCAGGAGCTTGTAGAAAGTGTCATGATCAACCATCCACAGCCATATTTGCACCCACAATTCTGGAATGAATTCATGAGTCAATTATTAATTCGTGGTTTATTTAACCAGGCCACATCCTCCATAGATCATTCCAAGTATGAGGAATTGCAGGAACGGTGTCCTGAATTGTATTCGGTAATCGAAGATCTCCGTCTGCTCATTGGTGACTACTTGAACTATGCTCTAAAAGGCCAATTCAAGGAATGGAAGCTTCTTATGTGTGAGTTCCGAGATGCGTTATCGGAAACGGGCAAGACTATTACCGATTCACAGATGTCTATAATATTCAACCAGATCTACTATTTGGTGTGCATTCTTACCGGATTGCCGAAAACCATAGCTGGGTATTGTGATACCTGGTATGAAGTATACCTTGCATTATCGTTGTTTCAAGTGCGTGACGAATCCGACACGTTGTATACTGATTATTATAAGCTTGCCACGACGGAAAAGCCTCTTCACCCTCCCATTGAGGCCGATGGAGGCCAGTTGGAGGCCAGTACTGAATCTTGTTTTGTAAATATCATGGAGAAGAATTTCCTCAAGGTGTTGCACACCATGCACGAACTAGATCCCGCCACCACTGCCTACGTGGCTGAGCTCTTGGAATTGAAACTATTGCTTAAAGGGTACTATAACCCCACTGGTACCACCAGCAGCAGCAGCAGCAGTTATCACGACTTGCTTAATCGCCGTACTGTGGGAGAGTACTTCCTCACGAGACATGCATACGAATCGTTGAATATCCACGACTTGGTGCCGGTGGGTATTGGACTTTTACGTAACGATGTTATATCCACAACCAGGAACTCCCACGCAGCTAGTATTGGTATCATTGAACAATTCTTGCCCCATTACCACTGCAACACCAACGACGACTTGGAATGGGCGTTAACTATATGTGCCGATTTGAACTTGCTCTCTACCGCCCGCGAGCTCTACTATTCGTATGGGGTCAAATCATTAGAGGCTGGGTATGTATATGAAGCGTTGAACAATTTTGTCAACTGTTACGACCCCACCTTTACTAGTGGTAGCAGTAACCACAGCGAAGGCATGAAGCAAGTGCACTATATAGTCTGGCAAGTTATTTTTGAGGCGGCGTTGATTAATAACCGGCCATTTCCTGACGACTTGATAAATAACATTGTCGGCAAGAAGGTTGATTCTGAGTTTTCCATCCACCCGGTGATCCGTCAATGTTTATCGCCGTATGCGGTATTGAAGGAGTTTTATGACTTGGCCGATACCCAGCAGGACAAGTTATCGGTAAAGCTATCAAAGTTATTCCACCTCTTACGGTTCAACTATCTCCCTAAACGGTATATACCTCTTTTATTGAGCCAGTTCTTGCCGTTTCTAGTGGACGAACAGTGCCAATTCCACAACCCCGAGTTGATTGTTGTTATTGAGCTTATTGATAATTATGTTACTGAATGTCTGAACAAGGATAAGCTCGATGGAGATAAACTATACGTGTATTCGATAAACCATATTGAGGATGCCGGGAAGTATGACTGGAGGATATGTTTACAGGGCGAGGAGTTGCCGAAAACCGTTGAACTGATGATCCGGTTGTTGCGGGTGAAGATCGCCGTTAGAATAGGCCGGTCATACATTGAGCACTAGTCGAGAAGGGCAGAGCACACAAGTTTTGTAGACACAGATTAAAGGTATCTCGGGAGTAGACAATATATAGAAATTGCCAAGTACTATAGCCGATAAGACAAAGTAATGTATATTATCAAACAAATGATGTTGGAGATCTAGAACGGGGAAGGATGTAAATACCATAGTATAAATTACATGATAACAAAAGGGAGTCACATTCGTACTACGTATTCATTAAACTTGTTAGAGATACAGCAAGTTGGCGGCTCGTCTAACAAGTGACATCTTGAGAGGCTCTGGAGTTCAACAACAAGGCGACAATCAAGCCGTACAACCCCAAAACTTCGGCGAAAATCAAAATCAAAATCATCCCCACGAACAATCTGGGCTGCTGAGCAGTACCCCTGACACCAGCGTCACCAACAATACCAATGGCGAACCCGGCCGCTAATCCGGACAACCCCACAGACAAACCGGCACCCAATTGGATGAAACCGGTGTATAACGCTTGCTTTTGCGATAAGGAGTCGGAAACCAACACGGAAACAACCAAACCGTAAATGGCGATAATACCGGCCATAACCACAGGAACGACGTTCTTCACCAACAAGTCTGGTCTGGTGACACAGGTGGCACAGATACCGACACCGGACTTAGCAGTACCATAAGAAGCACCAAAACAGGTGAAGACAATAGCAGCGGCACAGCCAATGGAGCCAAAGAAGGGAGCGTAAACTGGGCTAGAGTAGGTGTTAGTAGGACTGTGTTGAAGAGAAAGCACGACTAAGCTGGTGGTACCATAACTATTTATGGCAATTGTTATATCGTTTGTAGTGACCATCCCATAGAGAAGCCCAGGCCGAGGAAAAAAGACACAAGCAACCCCAAGCTGGAAGCAGGGTTACTTGGAACTGGGTATATACAACTCATCAGATAGTTGTATAAGGCATTGTCTAGAGAGACATGTATTGCCACCTCGAGAGAATTGCATCACCACCAAACCCAAAGCTAAACATTAACAAGATGAAACTGGCCATCATTCCCATTCGTTTATCCATAGGAAGACCATCAATTACGGCACATGCAACATTTCCCAAATTAAAAATAAAAAAACCTCCCAAACGGAGACATTACATACCATAAATCAGACATGATTGGCGATTCGACTTAATATGATATAACTTTTACGTGTGTTGTTATCCACTAAAGAGTACCCTGTCCATATGGAACTGGACAAAATCCCAAGTTTGCTCACGTTTTGGGCTCGCCCGTTGGTGGTCGCATTGCTCCCTGTTTTTGGCGAGGGAGGGTAGCGGTTTGGGAATTACCACGATGTATGCGTACATTTCATCACTATGAAACCCCGATGAAGAAGAAGAAAGAAAAAAAAATAATCCTCCTCATCGCAGGCGGTGACAGTTTTTCAAATAACAAGTGTAACCTCCATTCTATTTAAGGGATACTTCTTTCTCTATAAAAGAATCAGATATCTTTTTACTGGTGAGCTTAATCTGCAAGGAGCCGTAACTCTACACAACCGTGTCCTCAAAAAAATAAAAAGCAAGAAACTTGTATACCTACTAGTTTAGTATAGTTCTCGTCGATATGTCTTCCGCTCCCAACCCAAAGGCTTTCCCATTGGCTGACTCTGCTTTGACTCAGCAAATCTTGGATGTTGCTCAGCAAGCCCAGAACTTGAGACAGTTGAAGAAAGGTGCCAACGAAGCCACCAAGACCCTTAACAGAGGTATTTCCGAATTCATCATTATGGCTGCTGACACCGAGCCAATTGAAATCTTGTTGCACTTACCTTTGTTATGTGAGGATAAGAACGTTCCCTATGTGTTTGTTCCTTCCAAGGCTGCATTGGGTAGAGCCTGTGGTGTGTCTAGACCGGTTATTGCTGCTTCCGTCACCTCTAACGATGCTTCTTCTATCAAGAACCAAATCTATGGTATTAAGGATAAGATTGAAACCTTGTTGATTTAGATGGGTATATCGCCAAGTACTGTAAATTTGTATAGTATAATGAATCTGTAGAATATTCCACATGTACGTTGTAGTGATAGGGATCCATATTCATGGTTTATGGGTCCCTTTTCGATATTTCCATGCATGTTGATGGCATCTCATCGTAATGGTAATTTTTTTTTTATTTTTTTTATTTTTTTTTATTGGCACATATCCTGCTAAGTATAACTACTGCAACTGATTGCCAGAATCTCTTCCTCTTCTGTTTAGGTGCAGATCACAGGTATTACAATTAACCATGGGGATGTCAGCTTCGAACTTCCTAACCTCTGCAGAGGCCACGTCGAAGTTCCTTCGTTCCAAAGATGGCCTGTATGGGGAAATCATCCACACTGCTAACCAGCTCTTGGATCACACTCTACCAGTATACTTTCCTCAAACAGATCTATTTATCTTGCTGCTACTTGTAGATCGACTCAACGACAAGTCCAATCCCAAGTTTAAGACCTGGAAGTTTGAATCGCAGTCGTGGGAGTTGCTTGATAAAGTTCTCCGTGTATTTTCTGGTAGTGACGCTTTACTGCCCCAACGGGACGTGATTATACGAAGATTAAAAGTTATCGATATTTCCACTGCTGTGCTCGAAAAGAGGATGCCATATGACAGTCCCATCTATGGCAACTTGTTTTCCGTACTTGAACGTATCAGTACCGAAACCTATATAGATATTGGTGAAACCTCCACCATGCTCCTACTCAAAGCCATGTTGAACATACCACCTTCCCAGGAAAATGTCCGCGAGTATACTCATCATGTAGAGCTTGTGACTGAGTTGTACCAGAGGGTTACAAGGAAAGCCAACTACAATTTCACCAAAAAGAATTATATGGCCTTCTTCCAGTTGTTGTTTCCGGGCATGTTGCGCTATTTATCTTGGACCAGCAGTGTCTCGTGCAAACCTGGCCCTGTCAAGGAGATATTGGTAGCCACCATATTCGCCGAGGAGTACCTTGACGATTTGCCCGACTCTGTTAGAACCCTGCTCAAGTATAGTGAACTGGAGCTTGATGGAAGTTGTATTACCTGCTTGCTAGGTCTACTTAAACAGGGTCTCCCCACCAAGAACAAAGCCACCTTGGAAAAGGTGCTTGATGTAGTGTCGGGTATTCCCAAATTCCAGCCGTGTATTTATGCAATGTTGAAGCAGGATACCAAGGGGTTGGTCCTCTCCGACTCGTACGTGAACGCCATGTATAACCAGGAAATGACGAAACTGGTCCGGGAAATTGACTGGGAGTTGGTTACGGCTTTATTCGATATCAACCTGGAGTTAGTCGTAGATAAATCCATTGAAATCATTGAAATGAACACATCTATTGGCAACGTGGCTGCATCTATATTAGAAGCACACGTCAAGACTAGAGAACTCACTAAATTCCTCACCGATATATGGCCACGGGGTATACAAAGCCAAGCTTGCTGGACTGACAATGCATTTATAGAGAGAGCCGGCAATGCCATCAAAACCTTGAGTGCAAGACAAATTGCCGCACTAATAGATGCGGCAATACCCCTCGGAGAACCCGTGCGCCAGTATATTCTTTTGGCGACTGTGCAAGGGTTGATCACCGCGACTTCCTGGCAACTTGTAGATGCGGTAAGATCCAACTTGGTTACCGCAGTTGGGACGTTTGCAGGAGCGGTGGACAAATTATGGCGCATAAGATATTACATGCTCTGTTTGTATAGAGACCAGTTCCCTTATGCAATTGAGCAACCGATAGTGGCCACCAGCGATGAGTATTATGTGTGGACGGTCTTTAGAAGTATAGAGATTGGGCTTCGCACCAGCTTATCTAAACCCGAACAGGAGCTTGTATTGACGTTACTTATGTCGATAGAAAAGCCGCTGGTGGCATTCACTAGATGGGTGGCTATATACGAAGAGTATTTCGACGATGGTGTTCTAATCAGGGTATTTCAGCATATCCTGGATAACCACGCAGACTCATTTATGTGCCCTAGCGATGTACTCTTTGAGTTTCCCCGAGTAACTGCAGTGTGGATGGACTTGTTTATCAAGAAGAAACTCTTCATCACAAGTCCCGTTCACGTACCGGTTATGGCAGTTAACAAAGCCCAGAGGAGTGAGTTGATTAATGTGCTTGTAGACAGCTATACTGGCCAGTCAAAGTCGATACGTCTATTGAAGTTGGTTGCCCAGTTCCTTAAAGCGTCTCCTTCGTATCAGTCATCCCTTGAAAAAGACCCTCGCACAGTCATTACTTTGCTCAGTTCATCCATTACTAGTGGAGGACAGCCCACTGGCGACGAAGTATCCGTTGTTGACATATGCACCCTCGTATGGCTGAACCACCTTAAACAGATCAAAGACGATGACAACTTGAAATACGCCACTAAGATGTTGACCCAGGTTAATCGCGAATTATCGTCATTCAGCCAGGATTCATCGGCCCACTGGGGAATGGCACTTATGGCGTGGATTATTCTTGCCAACACCAAGATTGACCAATTGCCCCAGCCCTTGCAGTCCCAGTTTGACAAGTTGGCCGTGCACTTCCAAGCCACGGCATTGGAAATTCTGAAAAGCAACTACAAAAAGACCAGGTCCTGGCTCACGAAGATTATCGACGTGGCATCCAGAACCGGGAACGTGAAGTCGTATCCTGGCATTGTTCAAGTTTTCACCAAGTTTGATCATGCTGGAGAAATACAAGCAGGGCTTTTCCAGGTTATCTGCAACACCAGAGGTGTGGAGTATACCGATGTGATTTACGTGTTGAGTTTATTTATGGCGTGCAATATACCCAGCACAGCTGGCCTTGAAAGCTACCTCAAGCGAGTGGCCTACAATGGCGAAATTCTCGCGAGAATGACGAAATACGTCGTATCTAGTTTTGCCAATGATGAAGATGAGCTGGATGAGTTTATTCGAAAGTACATTGCCATTACTCGCTTAATGGTGAAATGTTTATCCAAGGACACACCTGTCGGGGAACTATTCGCGCCAATCATGTCGTTTTTTATTACTATCGTACGCACAAGGATGCCCCACT
Source organism: Intestinozyma alai (assembly GCA_030572135.1). Lineage (NCBI taxonomy): Eukaryota > Fungi > Ascomycota > Pichiomycetes > Serinales > Debaryomycetaceae > Intestinozyma > Intestinozyma alai. The sequence continues at coordinate 11,419 of JAJLZI010000099.1, forward strand.
TCTTGTCCATGGTTATCGATACCGTGAAGGAATGGCTAGTGGAAGTGCCATGGATGTTTTCGCAGTATATTCTCGAAGGCACATTAGTTCTACTCGGGCACTGTGTTGGCCGTGTTGGTGACGATAATGACGTCTATATATTGATCTGCCAAGCCATGTCACATATCCTCTTGTTCCACCGGTTCAAATTGTCTACTCGTCATCACTTGATTGTTAATTTGTGCTCATGTTTGCTTTTGCCGTTATCGAAAAAGCAAGGGTTATCAACTACTTCAGCCCAGGCGTATTCTCGGTTATTGAGCAACTTGTGTGAGCCGCAGGAAAAGCCAACATTGAAGGACACAGGTGCCGAAGAACGACAAAGTATGAATACCAACGCCAATATATACAAGAGGGCATTGCGGAAACACCTTCCAGTATTGCTCGTCAACTATATCAGCGTCAACTTGACCGACAACTTTGTGCGAGACATCAACGACGAGTTAATGGTGGGAATCTACAGCATATTTGACGTGTCGTCTGCGGCAGAACTACGGATTGTCAGCCAGTCGTTAGACGGTGCTGGCCGGTCGTTTTACCGGACCTTGTATAATGACTATAAAGAGCACGGTAAGTGGAAGGATGTGTAGTTGTTGTGGTTATACAGTATGTCTATAGAAGTGTCATTATACATATCTACTTGCGTCATTATGTAGCAATTTCCCAAAGTTCTTCCTCGCATTCAAGCCGATGAGGCACATCACCTGCCACACCTTAGTCTCGACGGAATTGGCCACCTCTTCGTTCATCTGCACTTGTTGGTCTGAATGTCGCGAATACTCATACCGGAGGATATCCTTTCGGGTGATAATGCCCACTAGTATGCCCTCTTTTTCAACTAGGATATAGCGGGGACCTAGTTTCACAAATATATCCACGACATACTCGAGTGAAGTATGGACATTGATGGTTAATGGAGAGGTGTTTAGCACGGGACCGAAATCGACAATGTTGCTGGCAGTGGCTGGTTTCTTACTAAAGTGGCACACGGAATCCCTCAGTACCCCGTGGTACTTGGCAAGCACGTATTCCAACTCGTACCGCGATACAAACCCAGTGATCTTGGGGTTGGATGCGGACTTGATAATGGGGAACCCACGGCAGTCCACCTTCTCCAATGTGCACCGCAATTTCGTCACTGTCATGGGTGACTCTTCAGTATCACTGGAGAAACTAACTACTTTGGTACACATGGCAGTCTCGACTGCAGCCGCATGGAACGAAAACTCTTCCTTAGAGTCAATTAGCGGCAACCCGTTGAAAATAATCATTTGATCGGCTATTCCTCCCTTTCCCCATTTGTCATTGATACTTTTAGTAATGGCCACCACAATCATGGTGGGCACTATATACCGCAAAGCACCGGTAACCTCAAACATAATGATAACCACCGTCACCGATAACCCGGTAATACCACTTAACCCAGCCGCAGCCCCTAGAAATGCATATGTACCCGGAATAACACACGTCCCGGAGTCGGCACAAGTGGAAAAGTAGAACGACTTGGGGTTGGCCCGATAAATCATCTCCACAATGACCCCAAGAGCACGGCCAAATGTAGCTCCTGCAGCCATGGACGGGACAAAAATCCCCGCAGGGACCTTACACCCATAAGTGATAATGGTGAGGAACATCCGTGCTACGGTGGCAAAGAGAAGCGACATTAGAATCGTCACTTTGCTTTGTGACGATTTGCATATGGGATGGTGGAAAGTGGCCTCACACTCGTGGAAAAGCACCTCCATCGATTCCGTCATTTCCAACTTTAAGAACTCGTTGAAGTAACAGAAACTGGCCGTGAAGAGTGTCAATAAGAATACTTCTCTAATGGCAAAGTTGCCAAGGTACCGTTTACGAAATGACACTACACGGATGTTATACTTGGAAACAACGATCCCATAAACCCCACCAAATATCCCAAGGAGTATATACACCGGGATCTCAAAGTAGTGCCAGTTGGTGTCGTAGGTCACTTCGAACATCACCAACTGGCCAGTTCGGAATGGGTTTACTAGTGCCAATGTAGTCACGGCTATTAAGGAACAGAAATACGACTTCCAGATGGTTGTCAATTGCACCACCGACGACATTTCCTCGATCGAAAATAGCACCCCACCCATGGGAGACCCAAATGCAACCGCAACCCCGGCTGCTGAGGTTGCAGTGAGAAACTCGCGCCCCTTGGAAGCAGATTTGCGATACTTGGTGATGAGTTTACCAATACAATTTCCCACACACACGGCATAGTGGACACTGGGACCTTCCTTACCGAGACTTAACCCCGACCCGATTGCCAATGGTAACCCGATACTCTTGATGAATAATGTCCACCAACCAAGAAACCCGTCCATGACAAACCCGGATATTATACACTTTATCTCGGAGATTCCCGATCCAGCAGCCGCGGGAGCATACACCCTAACAAGCACAGCACTCGTTAATGAGAGGGCCAATGATATAACCACAAACACTAGGTAGTTTATAAATGTCCAGTTGGACCATGGCACCCAATCGTGGCATTCTCCGGGTTCTTGTCCCCAGCAACAGAAGGATTTATTTAGGTAAAAGTTACCCCGACAGTGCCCTGCTCGTATATTTGATACGAACGACGTTATTATATTCACACACGACGCTATAAGACCAATACAAACCCCCATAAGAGCAAGAATAAGCCAGTTTTGGGTTTGGGCCCAAACCTTCCCCATGCGGCCACTGGTATGACTAGCGTTATTACGCTTTAAAAGCCGCTGTTTTTGTTCATCGAGCTCGTCTTCAAGCCAATCTATGGTTCGGAACTGTGGAAATCTTTGTACTTGACGAATGGAGTCCTGGTTTAGCCATTTCCCAGTCACTGTTGAGCGCAATGAGGAAGAATGCGATGATAGTGCCAGCAGTGGTGCTTGGTCCAACATGGTGTAGAAAGAAGACATACTTGGCAGTCTCTTCTATTATAATTGTCTGCTGCAGATAACACGATAGATTAACACTTGTGGGGGGTGGGTGTTCTCTGTCTATGGGTTGGGTAAGGCAAAGCACATGGTGAACTGTTTTGGTGGCTTTTATCAGGTTGGGATGTCGCGCAGATTTGATTTGCGACATTGGCAACTATACCGAGAATGTCGTCCCCAGTTATGGATGATACTGGTGGGAATAGCAGTCATCTGGTTGATGATGGATTGGAATAAGTTGTAGGTGGTGTAGGAGTGTTTACTGAGGGCGTATGTATTGTCGTAGCTACCTGGTTGAGTTAATTTCCCACCATTCACCCGAGTACTGGTAATTATGGATTCTCTGTATATCTACTCTACCCTTCTATCTACTCTACCCACAATATATCACTGCTCTATAAACTGTAATAAATTACTACGGAAACGATCCACAAGCCCCTCCAACATCTTCTCTTCCCCATCATCAACGAAATAATGGTCGAAATAACTCAATACTAAATTCATGCCTCCTCGGGCAGTGGTGACCACGCTCAACATAAACTCGGCCCCATACGGAGCAACGTCCTGGGAGAAAACCATATTCTCAATAGTCCACACCTGGCCATTCACCTGGTGCTCCGGCAAGTTGATAAACCCCAAATTGGAAATCTTAACGGCATCAGCTTTGGGCTTGTCCAACTGAACCTCGAAAAACTCTATATTGTCCGTGGTTAGGTCAGCCACCTGCTTGAACCCATTTAACTGGTTTAACGCACGTTTATTGGCGATTCCAGCCACGATGTTGCGGTGCAATTGCTTGACAAAATCCCACGTAAAGCTGTGGAGGGGAGGAATATTGTCCGAGAACCCCATATGGGCTGGTGTGCCCAAGATTTTGACCCCGTCACGGAGCACCTTTTTGTAGCGAGGATCATCAACCTTGTCTTCCAGGTAATGTCTCCTAAGGGTCATTGCGGCCTTGTGGGAGGTGTATGTTTGGTCACCAAACGCTGGCTGGAGCGTTACTGCCTGGACAGCCTTGATATATGAGGTGAAGGTAACACCTTCCTGTTTACACTTTCGAAGTATCGCCCGGGTCTGTTCCGGGGTAATATTAATTAGTTTAAATGCAAGACTGTACTCCAACGATGCATTGACCCTGCCTTTCCATAGCGAGCATTCTGGAGGGATAATCTTATCCTGGAACTGGGGATCGCCATAAGAATAGTCTAGTTCCACGTCTTCCATAAACCAGTCTATTGGTGGGTGAAGCGAGTTTTTGATGAGTTTAACATCTCGAGAGTAGTTGAAAATCACCGTATTGTCGGATATATCCTCAGGAATAGTTATACCACCAGTGCCATCAAAGTAATCGCGTGCATATTCAGCAAAGTGGCCCTGGCAGTATGCGAGATTTTCAAGAAAGATCTCGTGGAAATAGTTTGCCACCACCCCATCGGCTATTGTGTGTTCAAATACCGCACACAAGTGCCTACCATCAATCACAAACAACTTCAATAGCACCTGTTGGGTGTACAACTGGAATGTAATCTCGTTAAGCAGCTTCATAAACGCCTCGGTTATTATGCCGTGTTTATCCACCGCATCATCAGCACCAATATACGATACCAAATCACCAAATCTAATTTCATCAAGTGGATGGTAGATATACTCCTCTTGGGAATTATCGAACTGGACATTACTGGCAAAAAGATGGTAGTCCAACAACGTCTTTCGAAGAGCATGAAACACCAACCCCGGAGACAACTGCTGGCTATAAGTAGCAGTAAGTTGGAAGTTACGGTAGTATCCAGCAGCAGTTCGGCATCTAAAAAAGTTCTCCGAGAAACTTAATGGCCGTGAAATTATTAACCCGGTATTGGACATGACTACAATCAGTAATCTGTTCAAAAGAACACACGCACACACATATTCACCTCATGAGACGACGGTCACAATGGTGGCTATTTATGCTTGAATCACAGATCAAAGTCCGACTGGAGTGTATTGTCCATGTTGCCGTATATATTAGAACACCACTTCCATTGTTAAATAAGCAAAAAAAAAAAAAAAAAATAGGAGTTTGGTCTTGAGGAATTGGGAACAATGGGACTGGTATTTGACTCGGTTGGTGTGGATCATCTTATGAGTCAATCTAGTAGCTCTGGAGGAGGCGCATTCACCGGTGATGAGTAATCACGGGGCTTGTCGAGATCCATGTGGTAAAATGGGAATCCATTATTTGTTTGGGGGATTAAGTACCGAGTTTTCGCGGTTAATGGTTTCCCATTTCAGACAACCACTCTGTAGGTACTAACTGGTGTTTTAAACTGTTGGATCCTTCTATGTTAGTAGAATAGAAATATCACCATCTCCTCGACCCAACTACTGGTTCCGCAAATATACTCCAACATATCTCTCTTTCCCCATACTCTTTCCCTATACTCTTTACTCTTCAATGTTCTCTTTTATGTTCCCATTTTTGCTTCCCCCAGTCACGTGATGATAACGTCATTATCACAGAACAAACATAGCCCCCCCCATGATTTGCTATTAAGAGAAGGCAAATAGGCTTCTCTTGTTCTCCAAAACAGTTTGCTTGGTGCTATATACTTATTGTAAACAAAGAAGAACAAGCATATGGTATTTGTTAGTATGTATACCCCTATTGTTCTCATTCATCTGCTTTGAGGACCCACTAACTCACTCTACCAGTTCCACTTTCAGTGAAACTTGCTATAACCGCAGGAGCAGTAGTGGGAGCCACGGTAGCATTGGTGGCTAATCGAGAAATCATATTGGAGACAGCAGAACGCATATTTGAGCGTGGAGCCGATTTCTGCCATGAAAAGTTAGAAAAAGTGAGACAAGCAAACGAGATGCACTTTGCTGATGCTTATGAAGATAATCTGTTTAGTGCTCCTGATGTCGAGGAAGTAAAGGAAAAGGATGAGAAAGAGCGGGTGCATGGTATATCCACTGGGTCTGGGTTACGTGGTGAGAGTGATTATGAGGATATTTTATCTACCCCAGAAACGACTGACTTTGAGGATATTTACGATGACGATGGTCATCCAAGGATCGATCTGGAGAGTTTAGATTGAGAGAGGATGGATTAGTGTTTGGAGAAGGTACAAATGTGAATGGTGATGGTTATCTGGATAGTGAGGGTTGATGGTTATCTGAATAGCAAATGGTTAATGGCTAAACACTTGTCTAGTTTACCATAGTCAACTGGTTTATATAGTAGAATAAATAATCAAGTACACATGTCTAACTAACAGCCGCCAACACAATAATCAAAACAAATATACATAAAGCAGTAAGGATAATGCAGGACCATTTCCCTTTACTACGCTGGTACTCATTAGCCTTTTGTAGTTCCCTCAGCGCTAGCTGGGTATTCCCTTGGAACTGTAACACATTATCTTCGATGGTATTTAATTGCTGGCCCTGCTGGGATACTAGTTGGTGCAAATCTTTGAATATGGCATTAACTTCTTGTATTCCCTCGGTGACTTGCTCGATTTCTCGATTGCGTTCTTCAATTAACAACTGGTGGTACTGTAGTTCTGTTTCGTTGATGTTTTCCTCTTGTACTTGCACCTGTGCCTGGGTATAGCTTTGTTGTTCAGAAGTGGCCACGGTGTCTATCAACGGGGTTCTTTCGTCTGGCAGGGCTATTCCAGTGTGGTGGGCCTTGAGTGGAGTGTTCTTGACCTTCTCTTCATACATACGAACGGATTTGCGAAACTGTTTATCGATTTCATTAAATTCGCCCACTAGTCGCTCCTTAATCACAATCTGACGGTTGGTTACAAATATGGTGGCACCAGCACCAAAGGTATCGTCAGCATCTTCTTGTTCTTCTTCTTCTTCTGACTGTTTATGGTGTGCTCTTCGTTTCAGTTTGGAACTCTGGTTAACTAGATGGGATAACTGTGATACTAGACTCTGAATAGCCCTCTCCATAAGTCCAATCTTCTCTACTGATAGGTCGGCATTGCTACGTAAATCCGCACAATCACGCTTGGTTCCTACTTGTTTCCGCTGCACATCAAACTGGGATACCAAATGACCAAACAGTTGTAGTTGGTTCGAGGTTTTCCGGATTATGATATCAAGTTCGTTGACCACCGGGTCCACGGAGTCCTCGGAGGTGTTGGAAGAAGCCCGCTTCAGCAAAGGTCTTTGTGACTCAAAATCAAAGTTGGCAAAAGACATGAAAGTTTGTCTGTATCTAGATGGAGATAGTGGACTCTATTAGTTCTTGGTTATGATGAACTATAGGAATGGAAAGTTCAAGGAAACCAGAACGTGTAAGGAGACTTACCAGTTGGGAGAAGTTTATTTTCTTTTTGTGTGATTGGGAGCCAGATCGGTCAGACGAGAACAATTTTCTTGTTGGTGGATATAAGTGTACGAGCTGCGGCTTAGTGGGATGGGTATGGAATTGAAAGGGTACAGGCTGTAGTGCTAGGCACGGGAAAACTTGTACTTAAACTGGTTTCTCGGGGGTACGGAGAAAAGGAAGTAATAAGAGTAGTGGGTGTGTGTGTTTATGTGGGTCGATATGGGTGAGAGAAGGTATACCGATATGCTGGGCAAATTAAATATCTACTTGGAGAATTTTATATTGAAGTGTTGATGGGATATGTGTCGAGAATTGTCACTAGCCCCTAATACCCTGGGTGATCAGAATGGAACTTATCCCGCCGCTTGTATCCCTTTCTGGTGAAAAGGCGGACTTTCCTTGGTTGGGAAAGGCGGTATATCTGGGTAAGGGGGGTTCTTGGTGTTTCCTTATAAGAGAACATTCACGGCCAAATCTTTCCTATATCGTCCCTGTAAACAAGATTGCCGGACCGTGGCCAGTTTCCCACCTGTAAAGCTCTCATTGATGGTTCCTGACACGATCCCTGGTTCCAAAAATACGCCCTAGGAAAGAAAGGGCATATAAGTATATGGTTCCCCCGTGCTTCTCTGTAACCTTACGAAATTGTAATATCCCGGATTCATTCTTTCTTAATACCTTTACAGCCCTCTCTCTCCACTGATTCCATGCATTTGACCAAGTCCGCTGCTCTTTGGGTTCTCCTTTACTGCTCTCTTCTGGGGATGGCATCGCCCGCAGTGGTGGAGATTCCCTCAACCAAAGTGACAATGTCGAGGGCATCGATTCCTTACAAACCACCCACAACCGCAACTATCCCAAACTCCACCAAAGCTGACGAACCCGCAGACAGTATTGTATCTCTACCATGTCCCGATGGAGAAAAATTGGATCAAATGCAACAGGAGGAGCTTGTGCACATCATTGCTGGTTTAAAACAGTTCAATACCCACCATAACCGCACACCAGTACCCAGTGAAGCATCACCAGCAACGGAGCCCCACAACATCCGCCAGTTACTTGTCGATAAACGGTCAAACATCCCTATTTTGGATACTCTCTTGGCTGCATTGGCCGATTCGGGCTTGGCTAATGCGGTTATTGACTTTGTGTTAATGAGTCAGGAATTATTGGACCTCACCATCGAGGGCAGCCTTTGGATTATCCGCGCTGGGTTGATCAATATCGCCGACTTGTTGATTGCTCTCCAGAAATCGGGACTAGTGATTGACATACTTAGATTGGCGTTGGAAGACCCAGAAATTTTGCCGGGGGTATTGCGGATTGCCCGTGAATTGTTGAGCCAAATCGGAGTGGATATTTTTAGTAAACGGGGCCCCGAGGAAGCATTTGTTGAATATTCGGGTGGGGTTATTAGCGAAGATGCTATTTCTGTCACCGCCCATCTCTCGCTAACCAAAAGAGAGAATGACTTGTTCAATGTATTATTTGAAGCACTAAGGGACTCCGGCTTGGTGGTGTCGTTAGTTCAGCACCTATTAACCACACCCGAGTTGGCGGTACCCACCGCGCACTTGTTATTGCGGGTCTTATCTTCAAACGCGCTCCCATTGTCGGACTTGTTACAAGCATTGAAGGAGTCCAATCTTATCTTCAATTTGGTGCGGGATATCTTGGGGAACCCCGATATCTTGCGCCAGTTCGGAGCCATTATAGCAGAGAGAATTGGGCAGGGAATTATCCCCAGGAACTTATTCGATGGGAATTAGTTCTACGCGACACGCCACTCGCAATTACATATATCACCCTTCTTAAATAACTATATATGCCAATGTACAGTAGTACATAAAAGTTGCAATTGTCTAGTTTTTGTTATTTTTGCAGTCATGTTCATGTAAAGGACACGCGTAAATGCAGAATGCAACCATTGTGCAGGTGGAAAAGAAAAAATAAAATACTGACGCGTTAATTTGTGATTGACTTTTCTTCACGTTGAAACTACTCCCCAGTCCTTTCATTAAGCTGTGACTATACAAGGTCCTATTAAAGCGATGCTGTCCTCGAGAGCTGCTAGACAGGAGAAGCTTAAACAGCTTAAAGAAGCTAGACGAACAGGAAAGTCTCACTATGAAGAAGACCTAGATACGGCTGCCATCTACGATGAGGTTGACGAAGAAACATACCGTCAGGCCAAACGGAACCAGCTAATGAATGACGACTTTATTGTAGATGATAACGGAGAAGGCTATGTCGATAACGGGGCTGATGAATGGGATGACGCTTCAAGACCCAACTATTATTCTGACGAAAACGAGGATGGTTACCAAGTATCTGGCTTCAAGAAGAGGAAACGGAAACCCGAGAAGGTCTCCAAGTCGGCTCAGATCAATAACTACTTCAAACCCGCCTCTGGTGTGGGTGTTGCGCCACCATCTAAACGGGTAGACGCTGATATCGATGATATTCTTGCAGATTTTGATGTGGCAGCGCCGGTTAGGAAACAGGCACCGGTGACTCCTTCTTTTGTCAAAAATAAGAAGGAACCAACCAAACCCAAGGCTGGAGCCTTGGTATTTGATTTCTCAACCTCGGCCCCAGCCACGTCGCGCAATCGGGCAATTGTAGAAGACTTTAATGCCTCTTCTGATTATACTATGGAGATGGATGACCCAGTGGAACAGCAGCCATCGTCTCCGATTAAATTGGAGTCCCTGAAACAAACCACTCCCGAAGATACCGGAGTGTCCCAATTAGGACATGGGAATGAGCCAATAGTCAAACCGAAACTACTAGACATTGAGGAAAACTCCTCGGACTCTGACGACGAGGTCATTATGGCCAAAAGACCAAGAACCACTGCGGCAGTGACTTCTCGTAATACTGCTCTCAAGGTAGTTTCAGCCACCAAGGCTAGTGACCTTCCATCCTCGTCGCCGCTAAGATCAGCAACCTGGACATCCAACCATACTGAGAAAGTTGCCCAGGACGCGATTATTGACGGTACTAACAACGCCAAAATCAAAATGTTCTGGCTTGACTACTGTGAGGCTGACAATTCGCTACTCCTTTTCGGGAAAGTGCTCACTAAGGAAGGTAAACTAGTATCAGCAGTAGTACAAGTGAATGGCTTATGCCGGGAATTGTATTTCTTGCCCCGGGAACACCGTATGGTTGATGGCGAGGATGACCAGTCGGATCCGGTTTCAGCGTTGGATGTTCACGAAGAAGTGACGCCAATCTTATTGGAACAGTATAACCTCGAAGAGTTAAAGGCCAAGCCAGAAACCATGAAATACTGCTTTGAATTGGCCCATATCCCCAAAGAAACCGAATACTTGAAGGTATTACTCCCATTCAAGACCCCCAGAAACCAGGGCCTTGTGTTACCGGCCGATACCGAAGGAGAAACCTTTAGACATATCTTTGGCACCAACACTAATATCTTTGAGGCCTTTGTGACCCAACGCAATGTCATGGGTCCGTGCTGGTTGGAGATTGACGGGGCCCGGTTTGACGCGATCCAGAATACGTCCCATTGTCAACTTGAACTTGCAGTGGACGCTCCGGGCCAGATTGTAGTTATGGAAGGTGCTGGAACGCCACCCCCGCCCAGTCTTACGGTGACTTCTATAGCTGTGCAAACCATGATGAACACCAAGGATAATAAGCAAGAGGTGGTTGCGGTGTCGCTAGCCACATACTTTGACTTGCCCCAGGATGCTCCCATTGACGAAAACCTCCAGCCCAGTGAAGTACTCACGTTAGTTAGGCCAGTAGGATCGGTTTCCTTGCCCGTGGGGTTACAGCAACTTGCCACTAAGAACCAGGTCCAGTTGCGTACTTGTCCCAGTGAGAAGGTATTGCTCAACTGCCTTGCAGCCAAGATCAAGAGCCTCGACCCGGACGTGTTTGTAGGCCACCGATTGGAGAATATTTCCCTTGATGTGATTGTTCACCGAATGCATGATCATAACGTAATGACGTGGTCAGCGTTGGGGAAAAGAAACAGAAAGAGGTGGCCCGCAAGCTTTGGTCGTCAGGGGAATAATACCGGGTACAATAACAACCTTTTGATACGGGAAATCTTCCAAGGGAGACTTCTTTGTGACATAGCCAATGAGATGGGACAGTCACTCACGATGAAGTGTCAGTCGTGGGACTTGGTGGAGATGTACGATGTTGTATGTCACAAGAAGCACACTTCCTTAGAAGTTAATTATCATAACCAGGCCTACTCTGAGGACGCCACCATGGTATTGATGGCGCTTAAGGAAAACGAATTTGGTGTGAAGATCACAGCCGAGATTGCGTTTGCCATCCAGATCCTTTCCTTGTCGAAACAGTTGACAAACATTGCCGGTAACGCCTGGTGCCACACGTTGAGTGGGACTAGAGCAGGGAGAAACGAGTATATCTTGTTGCACGAGTTTAAGCGGAACAGCTATATTGTCCCGGATAAAGAAGACCGTAATCATAAGAACACGTCCTACCAGCAGCAAGCCAAGCTTGAAAATGCTGACGAGGATGCCACCACGTCCACTTCAAACAAGAAGCCCAAGTACCAAGGGGGGTTGGTGTTTGAGCCTGAGAAGGGCCTACACAAGAACTACATTTTGGTTATGGACTTCAACTCGTTGTACCCCAGTATCATTCAGGAATTCAACATTTGTTTCACCACGGTGGACAGAGACCGCTTCAATGTTACCCACAATGAGGACCGCGACATGCCGGTGATACCTGACCGTGAGTCCGGGGCGCAGGGTGTGTTGCCTCGGTTGTTGAACACGTTGGTGTCTCGTCGTCGTGAGGTGAAGAAGTTGCTCAAGGACCCGAAAATCACCCTGTTCCAGAAGGCGCAGTACGATATCAAGCAGCAGGCGTTGAAGTTGACGGCCAACTCCATGTACGGGTGTTTGGGGTACGTCAATTCTCGGTTCTACGCCAAGCCGTTGGCCATGTTGGTCACCAACAAGGGAAGAGAGATCTTGATGGACACTAGACAACTAGCCGAGGCGTCTGGGTTGCGGGTGGTGTATGGGGATACCGATTCGGTTATGATTGATACCGGTATGGACAACTTCCAGGCGGCAATTAAAGTGGGGGAGGAATTCAAAGTCCAGGTGAATGAGCGGTATCGTTTATTGGAAATCGATATTGACAATGTGTTCAAGAGGCTATTGTTGCATGCCAAGAAGAAATACGCCGCCATGAATGCGTCGATGAGGAACGGAGTCGAGAGTGTAGTGCTTGAGGTTAAAGGGTTGGATATGAGACGTCGTGAGTATTGCCAGCTTTCTAAGGATATCTCCACCTTTGTGTTGATGAAGGTTCTCTCTAACTTGGATCCCGAACAGGCCCTTTCTGAAGTGTATGAGTACTTGGAAGAAATGAGAGGCAAGATTGCCAACAACGGCGTTGGCGTGGACAAGTTTAAAATCAATACCAAGTTGTCTAAAGATCCCAAGAACTACCCCAATGGTAAGTCAATGCCGCAGGTCCAGGTGGCATTAAGATTACGCCAGCAGGGGAAGGTTATAAAAGCTGGCAGTGTTATAACATATGTCATCACTTCAGGTGGTGGTGGTGACGCCGACGCTGCCGACAAATCGAGTCCTGCCGATAGGGCCCGGTCAATACAAGAGGTGCTTGCCAGTAAAGGCGGACTTGTCCCCGACGCCACATATTACTTAGAAAAGCAGATCTTTGCACCCGTGGAACGGTTGTTGGAGAGAATCGAAGGCATTGATATGATGCGGGTGGCTACGAGTTTGGGCATAGACACCAAGAAGTATATCCTTAAGGTGAGAAATGCTGGTGATAATGGAGAGATCTTGCCGTTGGAGTCCAGTATTTCCGACCGGGAACGGTTTAGGACTTGTTCCTATTTGGTATTAAAGTGCAAGTGTGGACACCGGTTCCGGTTTGGTGGAATCCAGGCATCACCAGAGTATAAGGTCACATTCAACGGGGTTGTGTGTATGAAGTGTGACTACACGTTCCCGGTGATAAAGGTGACGGCGCAGTTAGAACACGCGATTCGTACCCATATTGCTCTCTACTACGCCGGTTGGCTCAGTTGTGACGACTCCGCGTGTGGAGTATCCACTCGACAGATATCGGTGTATGGCAAGAGGTGTATTGGTGCCAGTGGGAGAGCCATGGACTGTAAAGGGGTGATGAGGTATCGGTATAGTGACAAGGCGTTGTATAACCAATTGTTATACTTTGATGCGATATTTGACACCGAGAAGGCCAAGAAGAACCAGTTGCGACCATTGGATGAAGAGACAGGAGACGACGAAAAGATAGAGACGTTGGCCCAGGGCCAGGTTGACGCGTTGGCGGAGCAGAACCGGGAAGTGTTTGGCTACTGCCGTGACGTGGTTCTGGCCTACTTGGATGAGTGTGGCCGTCGATACGTGGATATGGGAGGAATCTTTGATTTTATGAATTAGAGAGGGTGTATAGGTTTTGTAATAATAGAAGTTGATGTAGGATGAGATTGTCCTGGGTGTCTTGAAGAGTAGAGCAAGAGGGAGCTATATATGGAGCGGTTCTATATTGAAATGCTTGGCTATTATTTATGGATATTTAGTTAAATAGTTTACTTAATTTGTATGTAAACCATAGTGATTGGCAAATGAATACCGACAACCAGAATTTTTTTTTCACAATTGCCGACTTCCTCTTCTTGTTTAACGTAACCTACCCCTGATTCAACTCACGTACCTATCAATTACGAAATTAACCGTCTATTGGTATCTCCCAAGGCAAGTCCAGTGGTTATTATGATGAATGCCTCAGGAAATGTCGCCAGTATTACATAATGTTGCAAAATGTCGCAAAATGTCGTATAATGTCGCACCAACAAAATATTCACCAGCATAAAAAAAAACATACAAACCACCCACCCACCATCCAACCATCACTATAGACGTCTATAACCAATGAATTTCAATCAACAAGGTGGACCTGGAGGGGCTGGAAACGGCAACAATATCCCCCAGCAGCGGCAGCCTGCTAGAGGTGGGTTCCCAGTAGTAACTTCACAAATGCTCGATAGTTTAACTCCGCAACAACTACAAGCATTGAAAAACCATCCGCAGTTCAACGAAATCATGAGACAGCTCATGCAGAGACAGCAGGCCATGCACACGATGCAGCAACATCCACCTGGTGGTGGTATGCTCGGAGATGTTCTGTCGCAGCAAACAAACCAGCAACAACAACAACAACAACAACAACAACAACAACAACAACAGCAGCGTCAGCAGATGCTTATGAATCAACAAATGCTACTTCAGCAGCAATCCCGAATGTCGCAGGGACAACCGCAGCAGCACCCAGGACCGATTCCCCAGCAAATGTCGCCAATGTCGCAGCAAACACCCACCCTAGGCGGATCTATGCCCGGAATGAACAAAATGGTGGGTCCGCTTGCTGGGGGCAGACATATGCCGCCCGGTATGCTACCTCCGGGAGCAGCGGGGATACCCGGAGCTAACCAACCTCCGATTCCTATGGAAAATATGACATTGGGTGGGGGAGGAATTCCTAATCCGGAAGGTGGCTCTGGAATGGTTGGTGGTGGTCGTGGGGGTTCTGTGAGCTCGGCAAGCATGCCACCGATCCCTGGTGGTGCTGTTGGAGCTGGTGTAGGTGCTGGTACTGGTATTATAGCTCCTGTACCCGATAATACTCCTGCCACAGTTACTGGACCGTCTTTACCTGCGGGAATCATTGCTGCCAACCCGAATCTCCCACCACACTTCACTGCAGAAGCTCTTAGCAAAATCCCCATGAAAACGCTCACAAATCTCCATGAATGGTCCGAGAAGTTAAAGTCCGAAGGCAAAGGGGTACCTTTTGAACTTGAACTGTACGAATCACTCATTCGGAAGGATTCTGAGGCGATGGTGAAGCTCTCACAAACAATCAATAACCACAAAAAGACCGCAGAGGCATTGTCACATGATATACAAGCGTATAACCAGATCAAGCAGTTACGGATGAATGCTATCAATATGTCAGCCAAGGGACAGTTTAATAATAGTATTTGGGGAGAAGGATACCAAGGGTATGGCAATGGTATCACCAACATGCCTACCAAGTTGTATATACCTTCGGGGGAGCGTGATTTGACTGATCGCATGATAAATGAACGGGTAATGAAGAATAACAAGAAACCCAAACATTATGTGCCGATCCGGTTGGATTTTGACCAGGACCGTGACCGGTTTAAGTTGCGGGATACGTTTATCTGGGACTTGAACGAAGAGGTTATTTCCGTAGAAGCGTTTACGAAACAGTTGTTGGATGATTATAAGTTCATTCCCAAGGCGTATTATGAAGTTATTCTCGGTGCCATCAAGGAACAGATTGCCGATTACCTGAAAAAGCCAGTGCGGACTATGGGAGAGATCCGGGTGCCTATAAAGGTAGAAATAACCATCAATAATACCCAGTTATCGGACCAGTTTGAATGGGATATCTTGAACTACCACGAAAACGACCCGGAAGAGTTTGCCATGTGTGTAACTGATGAATTGTGCCTTCCAGGAGAATTTACTACTGCTATAGCGCATACCATACGAGAACAGATGCAGCTTTACCACAAGGCACTAAATCTTGTTGGGTATAACTATGACGGGGCGCCCGTGCACGAGGATGAGATTAGAAACCATTTATTACCATCGTTGAGGTTGGTTTCGCCCGATTATCAGGTTGTAGATGATTTCTTCTCTATATTGAGGAACCCGGCCAATGTAGCCGATTTCTCGCCATCCCTAGTAAAACTAACCCAGTTGGAGGTGGAGAGGTTGGATAAGGAGATTGAACGGGACAGTAGACGTAAACGGAGACATAATTTGAACGAGGATGTGCTCCAACAAGCCTCAATTCAGAGCTCTTCTTTACAATCATTACAGTCTAGAGGAACCACATCACGAAGAATTGCTGCCCATGGTGGTCGAGGCGGTCCTACATTGCCCGATTTAACTGATTTACCAAAGACTTTCCGGACTCCTGCTCCTAGTTCGATTTTGCCAGGGGCGGTGGATTTGGGGGTTTCTGAGGTTTACGAGTATAATGAGATTTTCGTGAACCGGAGCCAGGTGAAGAATCCCGAGTATAAGCCGCCTACTCCGGAGCCGGAGCCGGTGGTGGAGAGAGTGAGCTATGTGCATGATGCTGGCCAGGGGCGGTTATTGGTGACTATCAAGACCGCGGGGATGATGTAAGTGTAAGAGTTGGATGTTTTATTATGTAACTATAAATTACTATACTTTGTAATGTTTCTATGTAACTGTACTTTACCCGTAGTGGGTTCTATACATCTCTACAACCACCGCAAAATTATTAACCATATACACCACATATGAATGCCATAGGCTTTACAAACCCACAGCCGCCATACCGCAGTATACCTACCCATTAGTATCTCGCCACCTCCACCAGATTGATAAGATGGTGATTCAGTTGCATGACTCATCTTGTGCTTATCGAAAATGTCGCAGTCATTCAAATGTCGCAAAAATTTTTCACCAAGATCCACCAGGAACTCACCAGGAACTCACCAAGAGAACTCACCAAGAACACTCCAGGAACACTACGAGAATACTCTGAGAACCCATATCCTACCAGATCAATACCTATTGAACACCAATGAGCAAGAATACCGATAAAGTAAGTATAAGCACCACTTGTCCTCATCTCCAATCAATTGATATACTAACATCCATAACCAGCCCCAGGTAGACCCATTCAAATCGTTTATAGCTGGTGGTACGGCCGGGGCAGTCGAAGGTGTTATAACCTACCCGTTTGAATTTGCCAAGACCCGGCTTCAATTGGTTTCCAAGTCCGCTGCTCCCACATCTCGCAATCCACTCGTTTTAATATACACCATTGCCAAAACCCAGGGGATGTCTAGTTTATACGTTGGGTGTCCTGCATTTGTGGTGGGGAACACCGTAAAAGCGTCGGTTAGGTTCCTTGGGTTCGATAGCATCAAAGGTTTACTAGCAGACAAACAGGGGAAGTTGTCGGGGCCTCGGGGGGTCATTGCCGGTCTCGGAGCCGGATTATTGGAGAGTTTGATTGCCGTCACGCCATTTGAGGCCATCAAAACTGCTCTTATTGACGATAAGCAGACCACCAAACCAAAGTACCAGAACGGGCTCGTATCGGGCACAGTTAAGCTAGTTAGAGATATGGGGTTCAAAGGTATATACGCCGGAGTGGTTCCCGTATCGTTAAGACAAGCAGCTAACCAGGCAGTGAGGTTAGGAAGTTACAATGCTATAAAAACCATGATCCAGCAGAGCCAAGGATTGAAACCAAGCGACCCATTGAATTCAGGAGCTACGTTTTTGGTTGGTAGTCTTGCCGGAATTATTACCGTGTACACAACCATGCCTATAGATACGGTCAAGACGAGAATGCAGGCGTTGGGTGCGGAAAAGTTATACCGAGGTACGATTGATTGTTTTGGTAAGATTTTCAAGCAGGAAGGATTGTTGACGTTCTGGAAGGGTGCCACCCCGAGGCTAGGACGGTTGGTGTTGAGTGGGGGGATTGTGTTCACTATATACGAGAAGATGTTGACTGTAATGGGGTAGATGGAGAGAGAGAGAGAGAGAGAGATGGTTATAGGTGTTGGTATATTGGTACTAACCTGATAGTTTACCTGTACTTGTTTGTGGGAATTGGAGATATGGTAGGTCACATAGAGCAGGGACGTCCTAGTACAATATTCCCTAGTCAAGAGTCTTGGGTATATTCTTGAAGCTGTCCATATCTACAAGAACCCGATCTTATAATTGCCAGTTACTTATACACATTGACCAAGACTCCTCTTTGGTACTTTCTCTTTCCATAACCTCTCACCAACTCATATAGAATTACTCTAATAAGTACCATGAACCTTCGTAATCTATTTATATCATCTAACACCTAAAACCTCAACTACTACAGAAACCTTCACCCATAAGATATGTCACCAGTATTGTTTCGTACAAAACACACCATTATTCACAAAGATTACACCATTCCTTCCAGGATAAAGATACTGGAGCCAATAAGGACCAAAAATGACACTGATGGTGTGGTGATCTCTCTCTTGCTTCTTCTCCCACACTAATTCCGAACATAGAGAAGGAATGTTCATCATAGTGCGACATTTCATTCATATAAGCCAAACAACACACAGACAAGTACGCAATTAAATAGAATAACCTTATATACATACTCATAAACACACTCTAGGTATTATCATTACTTCCTTGCACTATTTGCACCTCTTCTGTGGCTGTTGTAGTTGTTGTAGTTGTCGTTGCAGAGTTACCTCCTCCCAATATACTATACTCAGTCTTCTTCACTCTATAATAGTCAACCACCAGCTTCACGATAATAAATAACCCCAACGCTATCAACCCGTACGCCAAATATGGAGTCCCGTTCTCAAAGTTACTTGCCAATTCTTCCGCCGCTTTACTGCCACTGCCACTTCCAGGAACACCATCAGCAATGTACTTATCTACGGTGCCTTTAATCCGTGTGCCCATATCGATATCAAAGCCCATGGGGTCGTCCGGCTGGATGCGGTCGGGGATTTTATCGGCATGACCGAAGTTTTCTGGAACAAGGTCCCACCCATAAAAAATCAATGTCACCCCCAACCCCGCCCGGCTGCCTTCCTTTGCTGCATGCGAGGTGTGCAACAAGTAGCACAAAACAAACCCGACAAATTGAAACGCCACGGTAACCAACATGTTCCATACATAGTTGGCGATATTCCCAACCGGCAACCCTTGGACAAACACTTCGTCTTCATACATGGGGGTAATCATTGACGACTCCCAGTACTCCGGCGAAGCATCTGCGGCGGCTTCTTCGTATGACGGAGGGGTGGTTTCTTGTAATTGTCGGGACGATTCTGTGTCTGGTTTTGCCATTAGGTTTCGAAACACCCCGTCCGTGCCCAGACCGATAAATCTACCCGGGGTGTTCAGCTGCATGCGTCCTGTGGCCAATCCATTGTTGATGCGGTCATACGTCTGCTGTATGGAAATAAAGTGCTGCAAAAAATTAATTATTTTACGCCCCCGTGACGCCGACGGCACGAGCGGGGATTGTCGCTCCAAATCCTGACGGGTAGCCGCCGCCGCCGCCGGTGTCGTGTCCGCCCGCGATATCTGTGGTGAATCACGTGGTTGGTCTTGTGTATGGAGGAGGAGGTTAGACGAGCTGGCGCCAGTCAGCGGCGACGTCAAGCGGGTGTCGGTGTGGGTGTCGGTGTCGAGGCTGGGGTCGTGTTCCGTGTCGGTTGCCACAGCAAGGGAATCATCGTAGCTATGCGGCAAAAGCAGGTTGGTGGTGGTGGTGTCGTCCTGGTACGACTGGAGTAGGCGCTCGTTGTCTGTATTGGTGTCGGGACTGTTTGGGTACTGGTTGTTATGCGTATTGTCTGATAACTACAGTGTGTGGCGTTAGTATGGGGTCTCTGTGTTATAGTCCGGTTGGTTTGGGTGTAATACATACTCTTTGATATGACGGCATGTTGCATAGGTATGCTATGGACTTGGAGGTATGAATATGTGTGTGTATAGAGAAGGTGTGTGTATAGAGAAGGTGATGGTGTTAGCGAAAGTGTGTCTGTCTGGTGAGAGAGAGCTGTGTCTGTAGGGGATTTGTCTGTGACGTTTTTGTTTGTTATCAAATACAATGGGAGGACATTTTTTTGAGTGTGCGACATTTGTCGGCAGGGCGACATTTCTTTGAGTGGGTGACAGGGAAGTTGCAAAACACTAACAAACGTGCACATTCTTTCATTCATGGTGACTATACTGAGAACAGTTTATGGAGAAGCTAGAGGGAAACATATGCAACTAGTAGGTAGAGTGTAAAGACTTTTCCTGTGAAGAGATCTGTATTGTATTTACCTGGACTGTTAATCTCTTAGTTTGGGCCAGAATTGGCGTATAAGGATGAACTCGTCCTTGGTGTAAATGTGACTTGTAAGGTGATCATAAAGAAATAACTATCGAGTATTTGCTGATTGGGAAGACATTGTAGACTGTATAAAGCAATCACGCTAATTAGATGAAATCTGAAGAGAGTATCTGGAATTCATCATAGAGCATTAATGCCATGAAAAGTACCACTCTGCACGTTCAAAATCCACAAAGGGAGATTGGACCAAGAGCAAGCTGGTATGTTTGGCACCATAAGAATCCAAATCGCTACATGACAATCAGTTACGTACATTTGTATTCATCAGTACCCTAAAAGCGAAGTAATAAGCACCATTTCAAGTTGTTCCAGTGCTTTATCGGATGCGGCAACGACTAGCATGCTCGACACAAGTAAACATAAAATTATCTTGAATAAACCAATTGGTTTGTTGCTGTCAGTATAGTTTGGCGCCCCTTCAATGTCTTCCAACATGTCACAAATATCCACGCCGTACTTTGTCCAGTCATCTGTGGTGTACAACAAGTTTCCCGATCCACATGTGAGTGTCTGGTATTCACTGGGTGTGCTAGTGTCCATGGTGCTGATTTTTACTTGGTGCTGGCGATTTTCTACCTCCCTTCTTGCGGTTAAAACGAAGGGGAAGTCCTGGTTTTATATTCAGCGGGCTACGTCGTCTTGTTCCGATGTGGTTCCATTTCCGCGGGGTGCTTGTCCCCACAATGTACGGCTTTCAAGTGCATTATTCACCAGTCAAAAACCGCCATACTGAGTATCACACCACCCTAGTCTGAGCATGGCACATAGCTCTGTTGCAGCCAATGACAAGAATCCACGAACATATCTTATTGCTAGTGTTTTTCATAGGTCCCAGAACAGTCTGGGTACTCTGACTAGTTTCTTCTGGGGGAAACTCATCTACACTACCATGGATTCGCAAGAACCAAGACCACTATTTTGGTGCTATACGGCCACCATGGTTTCCTCTCATATACTTTTCCTATAC
>JAJLZI010000100.1:0-32025 GCA_030572135.1 Intestinozyma alai
TTATTGTGAAGAAAAACCATCGTCCTACTATTTGATAAAGCTATTCTTATGGTCTATAGGAGGCAAGGGCTTGCGTTTCTTCAGGGTTCTGCAACTACAAACTTATCGCTCACCACCTATTCACGGTGGATCCTTTCCATGCAAATGGTCTGGCGTCAATGGCCCTGCCCAGATTTGGTGCCAACAACAAATGTCTTGGGCAGTTGTGCTGTGGAGAAGTGTGGCCATACATAATGGACGAGATCCTTCCTCATCGACCAATTACATAGATGCGCCAATAACGAGCCCAGAAAACATCAGAGATCCTGTTGTATCATGCAAAAGTCAATACCATGAGCAAGTATATACGAGGAGTTGAGGGTTTTTTTACCCCGACCCAATCGAGCAATAAGAAGTATTCTTTACGATATTTTACGAGAACCAGTCGTCAAGTTGTAGTCGTATGGGTGACATTTCAACCCGGAGTCTAGAAATGGTGTGTCTGCTTCTAAATTAGGAGCAATGATTATCGCTAATCAAGTGGACAATGGAAAAAGAAGCATTGCATCATACATTAGTCCCTTTGGAAGAAACTATGCCTCATCTCCCCAACTCGTGTGAATTGAACTGGTTACATTATGAAGACAATGTTGAACTATTACGAATAAAGGCTTATAACTTATTTACCAAATTGAGATTTCAGGAAAAATAATTCTTAGCCTAATTGTTCTGTTATTGTTGCCGGATTGACTCCTTGTTCTCATTAATATTGTTCACATAATCCGTCCATTGTTCATGTTTTGTTATAGCACAAGCAAGAACTTGCCCAGTTCTTGAGCCTTGGGGCCGATGAAACGGGTACAAAACATAAATAGATGCCTTTTCGAGCAAACTTGTCCCCCCAAGTCGTAGCAGAGTATGCGTGGGCATTAATCTTGTCTGAATACATATAGCAGATCTAACCTAGCGGTGATGATGAAAGGAGGTGAATTTGCCATTAATGCGAAAGCGAGCTGCTATGACCAGATCCCATTTATAGCGAGAAGGAAACTACGCAGGGTTCGCGTATTGATTCTTTTTGTAATCGGAGTAACTATACTTATGAATCTCCTTATCCAATTCCAGGAGGGTGTTGATAGGGAATATCCCATACAAGGGTATGTCCGTGCCGCGGTAAAGACATGCCAAGTCGCCAGCATCCCACCCAGCCCGGGAACCGTTTACCCTAAACAAGCAACCTTCTACTCAAGCAAGGATAGCAAAATATTTCACTATAATGGGGACTCTTCTGCCCTTAGCGATAATGTGACATCGCAAACCTACCATAGCCGCCCCATGGACGTGTTCAGTTCCCTCACCGATGACAAACGATGCGAGAACATCGTTTCCAAGCACGAATTGTCCACCACAAACCACGAGATCTTCCATGACGATTTTGTAAAAATGGCTACGGTGCTTACTTGCCAGCTACAACACGACGATGCATTTAAGGAGCTAACAGACTTCTTCAAAACGTTGCCCCAAGTTATCGAGAAACAAGCCATGCATAAGCACTTTTTCAAGTTCGCCACCTCTAGTGTCTGGCTCAAGGACTATGGAGTCCACTTGATGGTTAGTCGAGTATTCTTCACTGCCAAGGGAACCATTAAAAAGCCCGACCTATCGTTGGTGTACGTCCAGGTGTTCAATGAGAAATGGGAAGAACTTGTCGATACGGAGTTGATGGTGCCACCGTCTGCCCCAAAAATGACCATGAGGTTTCCATCATTCTTGCCGATACCTTTCTATTCCCGACCGGACTTGCTTAATAGCCGGTGGTATGGCCCCGAGGATGCACGCATAATACTCATCAAAAACGAGGACGGCATGGATGAGCCTCTAATTGTATTTAACCTGTGGATTAGACAACCCCACAGACTCCTCTGGGACATGGATAAGTCGTTTAAGCAGATATTCCAGTTCCGCCGGGCCATGTTTGTGGGCTGGCCCTTCCGAACCCAGCGGGGGAAACTCAACACCGACGGCCTAGCCGACCCTCGCTATGATGACGTGGTGTATACCAGAATCCGCGAATTGAGGATCCAAGATGCTCGGCCCAAGGTTACCGAGAAGAGCTGGACCCCGTTTATCGATCCGCGAGAACGCCAGCCCCACGACTCGTATATATATTTCATATATGAGTTGGAGGGTTTGCATATTTTCAAATGCGAACTTAACAATATGACAGAGCCTCTGTTTAGCACCTGCAGTTCCGTCTACAACAATTCAAACACCTCCAAGGTTGGCCCACTTCGAGGTGGGACTGAACTTATTCCCTTTAGCACGATAAACCCCGCCACCCCCGTGGATTTGTGGTTTGGGTTTTTTAAGACCCACCTATACGATTGCGGATGCGGCCGGTCGATATACAGAGCGAATTTGGCAGTGCTCCAGCGCAATGGAGACGATTTCAAGGTGGTACATTTATCATCACCGCTCCTGTTTGACATTCCCGTACCTGGATGGAACAATGTGGACGTGCCATGTGGAGATAAAGATCGGAATGTCTTGATCCCAAATGGGATATCCAACTGGGAAGTGGACCCCAAATCCGGGATAGACTATTTAACCTTGACCATCAGCACCGGTGATCGGTTTAATTACCGTATACATATAAGGAACCTCAACAACACAATTCTGAGCTTGGGGGTTCACCAAAATTGGACGTGGTTGAGTTCCGAAGTGATGAATATGTGTGCGATTAAAAAGTCCACCGAGTTTTGCCAAGAGTATGGGCTAGAGCAGGAGAAATTGTTACAAGCGAAAGCTGGTTCGAGGGGATAAGAGAGAGGGAGCAGGTTTTAATAGCATTGATAGAGTCTTTTTACATGAACGGTTTTTAGTCATTGTGAAGACGGCGTAGACGAGAGTATATTATATGTATATGTATAGACTTGAGTTTAATAGGACTGAAGAGAGCCTAATGTTCAACCACAAGCATGGGACTAGTCACCCGATTTCCTTGTCTCTATATTCCTTGGAGAGAGTGAAAAAAAAAATTGTAGTGCTATTTTTTTTTCAATCTCATCACATCATCTCGATACAAAGCTTAGATAGTTGATGGGGGGGTTATTAAGACAGTAAGAATGGTAGAGGGAACTATAAATAGTATATCCTCATTCAACGAGGAATCATTCACGCCATTGCACCATTATGGTCCAGTGACGAGCTTAAAGATCTACAAACGTTATATTTTTGCCGGCTACGGATCTATATTTAAGGTATTTCACTTCTCCACGTCTTACAATACCCAGGAAATCTTCTCCCGGCAATTGTTTGGACGGAATAAAATCCATCACATTAGTGTTCATGCACCCTCTGACCAAGTCGTCATTACCGGTGGACGGTCATTTATGGTTATAGACCTTGCTGCGTTGCTCAAAGGCGAAGGAGAGTTTGTCGAGAAAGCCATTAATGAATGGATCATTACCGCAAGTTTAGTTGATAGCACAACTCTATTACTCTTGAACTCCCACAATGTGGTATACAAGATTGATATCGGCGACTCTGCTGCGGTGTCAAACTATTCATTAACCGAGAGGATCCACTGCCAGGAAAAGTCTATTCTTTACAGTGGCTCGATCCAGACGTTACCTAACGGCGAGGTGTATATTGCCGCCGGGACGGTTATGAATGGGGTGATAATTTGGTCCCTTTCGAGTAAGGCCATACTACTCAATTTGACCCACCACGAAGGATCGATATTTGGCGTGAAAATCGACCAAACCGGGAAGTATATTGTCTCGTGTTCCGATGACCGGTCCATAAAGTTGTATACCATGGATGGCCAACTATTGGCCACCGGGTGGGGCCATGGCTCGAGAATCTGGAATCTCGAGTTCTTCAAGGACGAATCAACCGGACCCAGAATAATGAGCACCGGTGAAGACTGCACGTTGAGAATGTGGAGATACGACCCAGGCCGCGACTTGTTGACCCAGACTGAGCTTTGGGAGAATTGCCATAGAGGAAAGCACGTGTGGTCGGGTGATATTGACGACGTGGATTTGCAAATCTGCGTCACTGGCGGTGCCGATGGCCGAGTACGAGTGCATGATTTATCCGATTCCAGCAGTAGACACGAATACTCCCTCGGCGACATTAGCACGCAGACCCAGGTCGTGTTTAAGAAGAAGGAATTTATTCGTGACTATTGCCAGTTATCGGATCTTGGCCTATTGGTGTTGTTAACCTCCAATGGACACATATTGCAATTCAACCAGCGGTCGCAGCTGTTTAGCGTGGTACCATTTGAGCAACCGGAGATTTTTGCTGGTTTTGGGATTGTTAAGGCATTTGATGACATCAATATTGTGGTTGTGGCCGCCAGGAACGGCGACTTGTTGACGTTGAATTTCAACTATGACACACCCCATTTGCACTGGATCAAGGACGAACACATTGGGACCGGGAACAACAAGCTCACCAATTTGCTAGTGTACTCCCACCACGGGAAGTATTTCACGTTAACTGACTGCGCCAACCCCACTGTGCCGTTTGTTTTAAGAAAGCACTCATTTAAGAATAACGAGTTGGTGTTGTCGCTGGTGAGGGAGTTTGACCAGCCCAACCAGGCATTCTTCACCACTACCGACATGACCATTGATCCACACAACCAATGGTTGATTATTGGGTCGCGGTACGTCACTGTTGCCGTGTACGATATGAACACGCCGTCTATGGGAGTCTTTAAGAAGCTTTCCGCGGGGGACACAATTACCTCAGTGCAGGTTATCAAGCACGCTGACAATGCCAGTGATTTGTTGATCTTGGTCAAGGACGGCACGTATATGTATGCGCGGTTGAGCCAGGACCCCCAGCAGGGATTCGCCCTAGAGGTGTTCCTCCAAAACAAGTTGACTCGTGGGTTTGTTGAAGGTGGCTATATCGACAATGACGACTTGGTGCTTTATGGATTCAAGTCGTCTTACTTTTACATATGGAATGAAACCAAACAACTTGAAATCATGAATGAGTTGTGCGGTGGTTCTCACAGACAGTGGAAGTTGTACACGAATAGCCAGCGCAACCAGTTCAAGTTTGTTTATATCAACAAAACCGCGTTGTTTATAAGAACATTGTCCAGCAGATTAGTGCACGACCGATTTGGTTTGATTCATAATGGACTGCATGGCCGAGAAATCCGCGCGGTTACCGTTTCACCCGCTGTGCTAGCTGACGAATCCCGTCTTGTGGTTACTGCCTCTGAAGATGCCACTATCTGTCTCAGCAGAATGCAGCCCAGTGGAGAAATTGTCGGTTACTGGAATATGAACAACCACATTTCCGGTTTGCAGAAAGTCAAGTTCTTGAACGAGGAGTATATCGGAAGCTCGGCCGCTAATGAAGAGTTCATTGTCTGGAAACTAAGCTACTTTGGCGCCACGCCTGTTCTCAAGGAGTTTTCCCGGTTGAAACCTACTAAGGACAACCCCGACTTGAGAGTGATGGATTTCGTGTCAATTCCCAGTGCAGAGGGATTCATTGTGGCCACGGTTTATTCCGATTCCCATGTCAAGATATGGAGGTTTAGCACCGCCTCCCAAACGTTCGAATTGGCCCTATCTGACTATTACACCACGTGCTGTATTCTCAATGTCGAGTTCCTCAAGCTTGGCGATTCGCGAGTGTATTTGCAAATAGGAACCACCGATGGGCACCTCACCATCTGGGACATTACCGACAAGTTGCACTCGACAGCGGTGGAGAAGTTTGACAAGATGTTGATCCACCAGCAGTTGCACCAGAGTGGCATAAAGGCCTTGCAATTGTTCCCCACAGGAACCGGATACAAGGTGGTTACTGGAGGCGACGACAATGCGTTGGTGGTGTGCGACCTTGCTTGTAACGGTGACGGCCTACAATTGGATATTGTGAACTACGAGCCCCGCGCCGCTTCGGCTACTATCACATCCCTAAGTCCCGTGGGCAAGGACTCGTTTGTGGCCATATCAGTAGACCAAGTGGTGCGTCTTTGGTCATTTGCTGACAAGCTAGAGTGCAAGGCAGCGCGATACACGACAATTGCCGACACTGGGTGTTGTGACTCCGCCGCCTTGGGGGACGATACCGTGGTTGTTATTGGTGGGGCCGGTCTTAGTTCTTGGAAGTGCTAGATAGGCATGCGTTCTATAAAGCTATTGTAAATATATTCATTTATCCTCGTATTGTACAGACTACGGTGTGTTGGGGGGCGGCTATTCACGGTGAAGATGGAGTCGGGGAAACTGGATCGTCTTTGTCAAAAACTCAAACACATACATCTATTTGTCACTACACTAAAAAAACATATCTAGATATGTAACAACCTCAAATTAAAGACAGTGTCATTAATAGTTTGCTCCTCATTAACGATGACCGACTCGGCAGCAACGTCCTCGGTGATTTCCTCGATTGGTCTCTTGGTGGACTTGAGCAAAAGTTCTTCGTTGGCAGTGATAACCTCTTTAAAGTTGATGGTATCCTTGACGAGTTCGTATTGGACTTGAATATCGTCGGTGGTGTTTAAACCAGCCTTTTTACGCAACCTTTGGATACGGTTAATCAACTCCCTGGCCAAACCTTCGCTTTCCAACTCTGGGTGAGAGTTCACATCCAAAATGACCAAAACGTCTTGCTGGGCTCTGGATTCCAACCCCAACTCGGCCTTCGATGCGGGCAACCCCCTCTGGACTTGTAAATCTTCGGTCACCAAGTCAATGCCGTCCACGGTAATCTTACCACATTCGGCAAACTTCTGCACTTCTTCAGAAGAAACCTTGGGAAGTGCATCCTTGACCTTCTTGGCATCCTTCTTCAACTTCTTACCCAACACGGGCCAGTCAGCAACACACGAGTACTCTACCCCATACTTGGCTTCGTCGGACGTAATGGTGATGTTACGAACGTTCAATTCGTCGCTGATGTAATCCTTCAAAGATTCGACATCCTTCAAATAGTCAGGATCGGCATGCAAAATAACCAACTCCTTCAAGGGAGTCTTCAAGGAAATCATCTTCTTTTCTCTGATATTTCTACCCAAGTCGATAACCTTTTGCATTCTGGAAACGGCCAATTCGATCTTTTCGTCAAACAATTCTTCCCGGACATGGGGGTAGCTCAAGAAGTGAACCGACTTCAAGTCCTTGTGCTCGGAGTTGATGACAATGCTCTCCAAAGTTTCCTGCGAGAAGTAAACTTTGATTCTCTGGTAGATACCATCGGAAAGGTAAGGGGTGAAGGGAGCCATGGCTCTAGATAAAATCAACAACGCCTCCGCCAAAGTGTTGAGACCCTTCTTGGTGTCTTCGACGCTTTCGCTGGAATAGCCCTTGATTCTACGACGGTTGAATCTAATGTACCAATTGGTCAAGTCATCAATAAAGTGCAACAACCTAGGCACAACCGTGTACAACCTGTACCCATTCATCTCCTCGTGGATGTACTTGATCAATGACTGGATGGAAGCCAATAACCACCTATCCATAACATTAGTCGAGTGCAAAGTACCGTCATACACAAAATCCACCCCATTGTCCTTCCTGAAGATATCGGCGGCATCCTTCAAGAATTTGTACGAATTGTACCATGGCAACAAAACACTGGAGATGATTTCTCTAACCCCTTCCTCCTTGAACTTCAAGGTTTCGGCTCTCAACACCGGAGAGTTGATCAAGTACAACCGCAAAGCATCGGCACCGTACTTCTCCAACACAATACTAGGATCAGGGTAGTTCTTTAATCTCTTCGACATCTTCTTACCATCCGCAGCCAAGACAATACCGGTAACAATAACGTTCTTGTATGGTGCGGTTTGGAACAAGTGCGTACCCAACACCGTCAAAGTGTAGAACCAACCACGGGTTTGGTCCAAACCTTCAGAAATAAAGTTAGCCGGGAACGCATTCAAGAACAGGTCCTTGTTCTCAAATGGGTAGTGCTTGGAAGCGTACGGCATAGACCCCGATTCAAACCAACAGTCAAACACTTCTTCAATTCTCTTCAACTCTCCCTTACCCTGTTTTGAAGGAATGGTGATGGAATCGATGCTTTCCCGGTGGATGTCGGTGATGTCGTCACGACCAGACAATTCCTTCAACTCCTCAATGGAACCAACACAGACAATTTCTTCGAAATCGTCAGACACCCACAAGGGGATAGGGGTACCCCAGTACCGGTTTCTGGAAATGTTCCAGTCTCTGGCATTGGCAATCCAGTTGGAGAACCGCTTGTCCTTAATGTTGGAAGGCACCCAGTTGGTCTTTTCGACATTTTCCAACATCTCGGGAATGATTTCGCCAATTCTAACAAACCAAGCGGGAACCGTTCTGTACATCAACGGAGTGTCGGATCTCCAACAGAAGGGGTATGAATGCTTCATTTGAGTATTCATCAAGACTCTCCCGGTTTCCGACAACTTCTTAATGATGATCTTGTCGGCGTCTTTGAAATAAACCCCCTTAAGATCAGGCACATTCTCATTCATCTTACCGGCGTCATCCACCACGCTTGGAGGTAACTTCTTCTCGCTGATAAGACCGGCAGCCGTGGCAGCAACGAAATCCTCTTCACCGTACGATGGAGCTTGGTGAACAATACCAGAACCAGAATCATTGGTAACGTAATCACCAGGGATGACTTGCCACCACAAGTCTTCGTTGCCTTCACGGAAATAGTCAAACAATGGCTTATACCTGAGGCCAACCAAATCCTGACCCATGATTTTCTCCACCACCTTGAACTTGGCGGCAGCGGGCTTCTTGTACAAGCACCCAATCAATGACTCCAACAAAATGTAGTGCTTTTGCGCCTTTTCGTCAAAGATCTTTACGTACTCGAATTTGGGGTTAACTGCCAAGGCAATGTTCCCAGGTAAAGTCCAAGGAGTGGTTGTCCATGCTACCAAGATGGTGTTTTCGTCATCGACTAATGGGAAAGCTATGGTTACTGCTGGATCATTGACATCCTTATAGTTCTGTTGGGCTTCAAAGTTCGACAATGGAGTGGTACAAGCGGTAGAATAAGGCATAACTCTCAACCCTCTATAAACCGCATCCTTCTTGAACAATTCCTTGAATGCCCACCACACAGACTCCATGAATTCCGGATACAACGTCTTGTAATCGTTATCCATATCGATCCATCTCCCCAATCTCCTAATAGTCCTTCTCCACTCATCAGCGTATCTCATAACAATAGCACGACATTCACTATTATACTTGTCGATACCCATGGCATACACATCCTCCTTGGAGGTGATACCCAACTTTTTGTCGATTTCGTGTTCTACCGGCAACCCATGAGTATCCCAGCCAAATCTTCTTTCTACATGGAACCCATTCATAGTAGCATAACGGGGGATAATATCCTTCACAGTGGATGCCAAAATGTGGCCATAGTGAGGAGTCCCCGTAGCAAATGGTGGACCGTCAAAAAACGCAAACGGAGGCAACCCTTCGGTGATTTCTAATGTCCTCTGGAACGCATCAACCTCGTCCCAAAGTTGGATGACTTCTTCTTCCTCTTTGGGGAAACTGAATTGTTGTTGCAGCTGCACCAGCGGAGTAGGTGTAGCGCTAGCAGAGTTTCTTTCAGACGCCATACTGGGAGTGAACCTGGTTATCTGTGTCTATCTTACAGGCTTACTAACAAGTCTATGGGCTTATGAGAAAAATAGGGGGACCAAGTAGTTTATCAATATGACTAATTGAAATTTTTCAGTGCAAGTTTGTTGTTTTGTTTTTTTTTGGTGAGAAAAAAAAAAAAATTTTTTTCCACTACAATTGCATCACGTGACTATATCGAATATCGTGCCCAGTATATACCGATGAGCCCTAGATATGGGGAAATAGGTCCCCCAGTGTAGAGTGGTTTTGGATAGTTATAGTGTAGATATAGAGTCATGCCAAACAGGTTGATTAGTCAAGAACGGTTCGGTAGAATACTACGAACGTACTTCGGCAAAACTGTCCCCAGTAGAATTGGTATTGCTCTTTCTGGTGGGGCCGATTCGATGCTTTTGACTAGATTAATATCCCAGTGGAACTGTACACGTAGGCCGTCTATAGATATATATGGCATAACTATAGATCACAAGTATCGACCAGAGTCGACCGAGGAGGCAGAAAAGATAGCTGAGATAGTTAGGCCGTGGGGTGTGCACCATATTATCCGGCTGTTGGAGTACGACAAGAGTGTATATGATATTGGTAATTTCGAGGAGGTTGCTCGCATAAAACGGTACCAGGAATTTGAGCTGGTGTGCCGTAAGTTGTGCATTCCGGTGTTGTTTATGGGTCACCATCAAGACGACCAACTAGAAACGTTTATACAGCGGCTTCAGGGTAATTCTTCGCTCTATGGGTTGGCCGGGACCAAGAAAGTATCTCGTTTGCCAGTGCACGACGGGCCTCCCACTGCTGCAGGAGGCAAAAGTGGCCCCATGTATGTATTCCGGCCGTTCTGGGAGTTTGAAAAGCAGGAGATTATCAACACCTGCCAGCAGCAGAACATACCTTACTTTGATGATCCCACCAACCAGGATATACACCTAACGAGACGTAACTATTTGCGTCACGTCATTAACCAGGTGATACCACAAAGAATAGCCGAGGCCGGGCCAAAGTCGCCCTATTCCAATATATCCAAGCCATGTCTTAAAGCCACCCACAAGCTAGCATATACGTTAGCATTGGAGTTTGAAGAAAAGGCCCATAACTTACGATGCATGGTGGAGAAGTCCGGGGACTTGGTAACGGACCCACGGCTTGGTTCGTTTCGAGTGGCACTACCCCGGGATCTTTTTGTATGCCCCAATGAGGTGGTGATTGGGAAGTTCTTCTACCAATTCTTGTATCCATTTTCGTCTCTTAAACATTACCATTGGGCGTATGCAAAATTGGAGAGACTGTTGGTGCCCCGGATCATGGCATTTCTCCAAAAAGGAGAGCTGGGGGTATACAAGGTCACCAGTATGAACTTATGTTTCGAGGTGACCAATAATACCAACTCTGACAAGATTATCATAAACGCATATCGCCAACCGATTGAAACTAAGGAAATTGACAATATCAGTTTCCATGTGGATATAACCGAGAATTGGTCGGAGTATAGGCTCTATGATAGAATGTTTTGGCTTTGTTTCAAGGGGAAATTCCCCATGGCGGATAATCGGGTCAAAGTTGTCCCGTACATGCATAAAAAGCATAAGAGGTTGGTGGCAGAAGAGTTAAGAGGTGATACTAGTATGAGCTGGAACTCTATCCCGGCAGTGATGTATAAGGGTGAGATTATTGCGTTTCCCAGTATGGGACTTAGTGCAGGTAAACCCCAACTAGAGATGAAATGTCTGTTGAAAGAGAACAAATATGATTACTGTGAATATGGAAAGCGGGTTTCCGGGAGCAGAGAAGTAGTATAGAGCTGTAGCTAGAGGAGTTGTAGACTTTGTGCATAGTGTAAATAGATGTGCTTATACGTTCTATGTTGCGACACTGTCCGATGTCGCGACACTATAGGATCCTGAAAAAAAAAATCCACCAACAAATAAAACCCACCAAAACCCACCCAGCAAACCTTTGTTTACACACCTACAACCGTATACTACGACACATCGCATTCATTTATCCACTCTCCCTAACACAGATAGGACTCTACCCCCTCCTCCTCGAATTCAATGCCGTCAATGTCGCATAGTCGCGAATTAGCTATGTCACATTCGGGCACTCCCCGACTCATGGGAGGAAGTGTAAGCAGCGGAGCAGGTATACCCTCGGTCCAACCGGCTGGTTACACGGCAACACCCAGATCGGTTCGCCCTGGTAAAGGAATCAACTTGCTGATGCAGCTCCTTAAAGTAGGTCACCAGCGTGTAAATATCGACGTTGACCTATCCACCAACTCACTTCAAGGGTTCACGGAAATAAGCATAATACCAACATCCAATACCCTCAAAACCATCAAATTGGATTGCCGAGAAATGGATATAAAGCTGGTATACATCAATGGTACTCGTCACGTGAACTATATATACAAGGACATGCTTTATCTTAATGATCCCGAGTACTTTAATACTTGTATACAGGAAAATACCATCAATATATGTGACTTGTACTCTGACACCTTCACCATTAACCAGCACCATCAAATCCGACAGAGGTTGAACTATGTCCTTGGCGAAGTGAACTATGACCCGCAATCTACCAATTTTAAACTTAGCAATGGCAATACCGAGGAGCTTACAATACTAATACCTGAAACCTACAAGTTCGAACTCACAGATATAAGCAGTATACAGACCCCAGGTAGCCATCCAGGAACCATGACCCCAATGCACCTTAAATCTAAATCAACCCTTAGTGAAGTTTATAGTCCTCTTCTAGTCAAAGTTGAGTATGAAGTTCGTAATCCAAAGAATGGATTGAACTTTGTCACCAATGATGATATAGACCCGCGCAGCTGGCACGCTTATACAACAAACTCAGTATATAACGTATCCACATCGTCATGGGTTCCTTGTATCGATAACCTTTGGGACCGGTGCACATGGTCGCTAGAGGTGAGTGTACCGAGGACAGTAAAGGATATTGGTAGTCCACGAATTATAGGCAGTAAAGAGGCCATGCAGTACTCCAGAAACAAAAACAAACTGAGAAAGAAAATGTCGATTAGCAGTGTAGAGAACCCATACCAGGAACTTGATGAAGATGATGATGATGATGATGATGATGATGATGATGCCGATGAGAACTTTGACTTGACGGTGTGTTCTGGTGACTTCAACAACGTTAAGGAAACCCCACATCCCATCGATCTCTCGAAAAAAGTGGTTTCTTGGTCAATATTCAACCCGGTTTGTGCTCACCATGTCGGCTGGGCTGTTGGTTGTTTCTCTAGCTTTGTTCTTGCTGATACGGTGCCTACTGAAGCACGCCACGAAGAAGACGAATCCAGCAATAATGAACAAGTAGAAGAATCCACCAACTCTCCCGTGACGGTTTATGCGCTACCAGATGACTTAGACTTGGCAAGAAACACCACCATTATCGCCAATAAGGCTCTAGACTACTTCCTGAAGGAGTTTGGTTCGTTCCCATTCAGTGCTTACAGTCTTGTGTTTGTCAGGTTCAGTCCGGTCGATAGTAGCGGGTATGCAGGATTATCTATACTCTCATCTAATTTGCTTTATCCAGCGGATATTATCGAACCGATGTTTTCCACTACGGAGATTATTCTCCGTAGCATCGCCAGCCAGTGGTGTGGGATCAACATCACTCCCCAGACATTCAGCGATCTCTGGTGTACTATCGGAATAGCTCACTTTATGGCTGATACTTACACGAGAAAACTTATGGGATCCAATGAGTACCGGTACAAAATCAAGCAGCTGATTGATCGGATTGTGCGTGAAGACGTGGGGAAACCTCCGTTGGCAGCACAGAAGTTTATACTTCCGGTTGACGAGTCGGATTTGTCTTTTATCCGCGTGAAAGCACCCATAGTGTTATTCATCCTCAATAACCGGATGACGAAAACCGACAAGTCATTTGGCCTATCCCGGGTACTACCGAAGTTGTTTCTCCAGGCCATGTCGGGAGACTTGCCCAATGGCACCCTCTCAACATCTCATTTCCAGTACATTTGCGAGAAGGTGAACCGGAATAAACTTGACAAGTTCTTCAAGCAGTGGGTATATGGGGTTGGGGCCCCGGTATTCCGGGTGACCCAGAAGTTTAATAAGAAGCGGGGGATGATTGAAATGGCTATCCGACAAGTGCAGCACTTGGTGCCGCAACGGGCAAAGAAAGATGCTGCCATGTTTATGAAGGAGGCGTTGATGTATTTGGATGAAGAGCCGGGGTTATCGGCCCAGCCGGCATTCTCGGGACCAATAACCATCAGAGTGCACGAGGCTGACGGGACGCCGTATGAGCATATAGTTGATATTAAGGAGCCGGTTACCCGGATTGAAATCCAGTACAATTCCAAGTTCCGGAAGAAGAAAAAGGAGGATTTGTTAGAGCAGGGTATCCCGTTCACCAAGCTTGGTGATGTACTCACTGCTGAGTCGGTAATGAGCGACTGGGGGTTGGCAGACTGGGAGAAACGAGACGAAGAGACACTCTTCAATGATCCGTTCGAGTGGATACGCGTGGATGTAGACTTTGAGTGGATATCCAGAATTGAAGTGGTGCAGCCTGATTATATGTATGGCTCACAGTTAAGTTATGACCGTGATGTTGAGGCCCAGCTTGATGCGGTACGGTATTTTGGTGAAGTGGAAAAGCCGACAGTTATTCATTGTACGGCTTTGGTTCGGACGTTTATGGATTCCCGGTACTTTTACGGGGTCCGGATTGCTGCTGCTGAGTCCTTGGTGGGATTACCAAACTCAGCCAATAACCAAGTTGGTGTTGGGTTGTTGTTAAGAGCATATAAGGAATTGTATTGTTTTCCTGGTAGTGATGTGCCAAAGAGTAACGACTTTGAGGACTTCCGGAGCTACTTTGTGCAGAAAGCAGTGCCAAAGATCCTCAGCCGGGCTAGGGATGAGGATGGCGAGGTTCCTGAATCGGTTAAGCGGTTGTTTTTGAACTTGGTGAAGTTTAATGACAATACCAACAATTACTTTCAGGATGCGATATACGTGGGGGCGATGCTAGAAACACTAACCAGCACATGTACTACTGGGACGGCAGTGGCGACCATGGCGCATACCAGTGCCACCGCCAGCTCTGGTTCCTATGCAGCTGATATCGTGACTGAAATCAATCGACTCCAGAAGCTCGACGAATGGATGCCGTCGTACCACCACACCATCCAAATCACCTGTATCAAGCAAAAGATCAGATTGGCCCTATCCAAAGTGATTGACCTTTCTTTTGAAGACTTACTCTATATGACTCTAGATAAGTACCCTATGGAAGCTAGGGTAGAGGCGTTCTATGGGCTACTTAAGCTTGGTGGATTGCGTAACTCTAGCATCCTCAACTACTTTTTGAAAACCTGTTTGTTGAATTATGACCGACCTTTGTACCGTATGAAGCTTGTGGATGCGTTTATAAGTTCTATTTGTTCTGCTGCTATTGAAGGTGTTCGGTCCACCCTAGACGATGCTGAATTCGGAACGCTGGAGAAGCTACTCGAAACCAACACTAAGCTAGTTGGTGGTGGTGCCAGTGGTGGTGGTGCCAGTGGTGGTGGTGCCAGTGGTGGGGGTGGTGTAAGCAGTATGATTATTATCGAGGATAGTTCCGCCAGTGAGATGGACTCAAAGCGTGAAGTTTACGCACGGGAAACAACAAAGGGTGCCATTGAACTATTACGACGGGACTTTTCCGTGGGACACGGGTTACGGAGGGTTATATGGGAACTCATTCACTCGTCTTTGATTAGTTTGCGGGAGAGGCGAGACCTTTATTCGGTTTGCCAGATCTTGTATAACGAAGTGGACTCGTTGGTTGTAAAAATCCCCGTTCCTAGTGTGCCTGTGAATGAACTCAATAAGAAGATAGTGGCCAAGAATATGGGCAATGGGGTGGTTACGTTGAAACGAGAGGGACGGTTCAAGATCCAGTTAATGACGCGCAAATCCAGCACCAATCTTGTCAATGGGACCGCCCAGACTTCTCGGCGTGGAAGCAAGAATAGCGACGAAGCTGGGGGTGTTTCTGGTGGCGATGGCCAAGGACCACATCCAAAATTGAAGCCGTTAAAGATTGTCAAACCGGCCGTGATGGAGAAGGACAAGACCAAGGACAAGACCAAGGAGAAGGACAAGACCAAAGACAAGACCAAGGAGAAGGTACACGTGAAAGAGTCTGAGAAGAAGAAGGTTAGAATCCATGGGCCGTATGTTCTCTTTGGTGAGCTGGGCAAATCGGTGGTTACGTTTAAGGTGTCGCCAAGGAAGTTGCAGAAGTTGTTGGTGGCGGCACCACCTGCTGATAGGGGTATGGTTACGGTTGATGGGTCTTTGGTGACGTTTAAGTTTCGTGGTGATAAGGTGGGCATGCACAATCGCCAGGAATTGGTACACAGGTACGTGAAGATCAACACCAAGCGTAGAAAGTTGGAAATATCGGCAGTGCCGTTCACTCTGGGTTCTTTGGTTAACAAAGGTGGTGGGCCGGAGGGTAATGTATCTGCAGAGAATGACCCTGTACCTACAGACAAACCGTCCGCTGTAATTGATGAAACAAGTCCATCTGAAGTCCGCGATGGGAGCAATGAGGCAGCTTCTCGGAAGGAACAACCTACAACACCAGTAGGAGCAAGTTTGCCAGTTCCTGAAAGTGCTACAGTTCCAGATGGAACAGAACAGCAGCAGCCACCACCACCTTCTGTAGATGCACCTCCTCAAGATGCTAAGCCGTTAAAACTTCAGTTAAAGTTGCGTGTACCACCGCCACTGCTGGATACTCCTGGTGAGCCGCGATTTACCAAGTCTAGGTCTCTGCTGGCTGAGTCCAGATCCAGCAACTCGCCCTTTGTTCGTTCTCCCAGTCCATTTAGTTCAGGAACCACCACCAACTCCAAGAAGAAAAAGACCAAGATATACATACATTCACAAGGGAGTACCAATGGGGCCTCGAACGAATAAGCGGTGCCGTTGTCGAGAGAAAAAGCCCATGTTTTGTAAAACTATGTGTATATTTGTACTATATAAATAATGACCTAATATAGAGTGGAATAGTTTGGGGTGCTTTGAAGCCACATGCGACATTGCGGCATTCTGCACCCCCCAAAGAGCCGTTGCGTGAACCCGCTTATCTGCAGTACCACAAATTCTTATACCAATATCCCCGTTTTCCTCTTTGGTCAAACTACTACTTCAGCGCCACCATTCTCGTCCTCGGTGTAGCTAGAGTTAATGGCCATATATACCGACTCCTGCGTAACCCAATCAGACATTTAGGTTGATAATATGGCGATAAATAACCCTCCAGCGTTTAACGTGTCCAAATCAACACCAACAACGTCCACCACCAACGAGAACACCATCTCGACTCCACCCTCGGGTATTTCCACGTCACCGACTATAGCGCCGTCAAAGTCTCCATTTATGGTCAATATCTTGTCCAAAAGTCCGGCTGAGTCATCGACTGTACTTGCTAGCAGTTTGGTAGCTCCAGCAGTAGTGGCCATTGGCAATGGAGATAGTCATGCGA
This sequence comes from Intestinozyma alai, assembly GCA_030572135.1. NCBI lineage: Eukaryota > Fungi > Ascomycota > Pichiomycetes > Serinales > Debaryomycetaceae > Intestinozyma > Intestinozyma alai. Next base: position 17,166 of record JAJLZI010000100.1, read on the forward strand.
ATGCAAGGCCTAATAGTGCCCATTCTGCCAGTTCTAGAACCGGGTTGATTGGTTTGTTTGATAAGTTTGATATAACGAATAAAGCGGAGGATGAGGAACCAATCAGTCAGGAAAAGAGGGAAGGTTACTCTAGTGAGAAGGAGAGTGAGAAGGAGAATGAGAATGACGAAGAGACCGACCATGGTGAGTCTAAGAGTAGGGAGAAGCTGGTGGATGATCATAAAGAGCTGGTGAATGACCATTCAGTGTTTGTTGAAAAGGCTACTTCGACAAATGAACCAGAGTTTGCTTCGTTTATGGTTAAAGAATCTTCCAGCCAGGTGCCTCAAAATATCCCCAGTCAGGTGCCTCAAGCTTCTGTCTTGCACCAGCCATCCGGTGAGAATCTAATTGACTTGTCTGAGCTGGAAGATGATTATGTAACCTCAGAGAAAGTTAGTGGTGTAAGTGAAGAGATGGTTTTGGGAAAGGTGGTGGTTGCGGGGGAAACTGTACAGAATAATTCGAGCCAGCTTTCCGGTAATTCCGGAAAGAAAGTTGGTAATCCCCAAGAGATCACTGATACCTCGGTTAAATCACAAGATGAGAATAGTCAACCTGCATCGGCTCAGACGTTTTCCATCAACCATCAACAGGAACAGAAAGCCACTACAAACAGCTCGGATGAACAAATCGTCGAAAAGACTCACCATAACCAAACATCTAACAGTACAATCTCTACTTTGCAAGAAAATCACCCATCAGCCGACTCCAACGACAGTGTGTCGCCAGCTGACGATACTTCAACCGTGAATATTATCGCCTCTTCCACCTCGGTTACTAATAAACAACTTCTAGATATAACTGGTACTGAAGAAGAGCAGTCTGAAGTGGAAGAATACCACGTGAATGACGAACCCACTGGAGAAGTTCCCCATCCGCGTGACCTGCTGCTTGTGAGACGACATTCTAATCTGCTTGTGAGACGACATTCTAATCTCCTAGTTGACGTAAACCCTTCTGAACAGTACCAGCAGTCACACAAGCCATTTGATTTCCATACATTTCTCCTGCAGCTACGGAAGAAGAGCGCTGATCCCATCGTTCGGTATATCCGTTCTTTCCTAGCATCGTATATGCGTCAGGGTCACACATTTACGCCCCAGCAACGGATAAAGATAATTGTGGACTTCAAACAGTTTATGAATGACAAGTTCTCGTTGTATGAACCATTTGCATCTATGGACAGTACTGACTTGGAGAACTCACGAGAAGGGCTAGAGAAGTTGATTATGAATCGTTTGCACGAGTTGTGTTTCCCACCAGAGGTGGAAAAGGCAGCCAAGTACATTCCTGAACAGTATTGCGACTACTTGAAACAAGACAATGACTTCAGTACCCAACTTGAGAAGTTTAGTTGGATCAATGGCCACCATTTAGATGTAGATATGGAGGATTTGTCTAACCAAATGAAGGTTGGTGATAGGAGCTTCTTGGACTATGCCACTAGTGAACTAAACAAGATTAATAACTACCGTGCACCCCGAGATAAGATTATCTGTATATTAAATGCGTGCAAGATTATCTTTAGTTTCCTAAAAGTGACCAACAAGGAAACCAATGCCGATGCGTTTGTTCCACTACTTATACTTGTGATCTTCAAGGCCAAGACGGAACACCTAATTAGTAATATCCACTACATAGAGAGCTTCCGTGGTGAAGAGTGGCTTGTGCATGGAGAAACCAGCTACTACTTGTCGTCGATCCAGGGAGCGGTGGGGTTTATTCAGAACTTGAGTGAGGAGGTGTTAACTATAACCAAGGAGGAGTATAGTGCGCATATGGAGGCCTGGGAAGCACATTGCAAATTGCACAAACCGTCGATTCATGACTCTCCATTGGTGCATTCACAGCCGCGGCATATTTCCGAAAGAGGAGTAAGAGAAGCAGCTGAGGTTCCAATGGGGTTGTCGCCTTCAAGTGTATTACTTTCGAGTGCAGAGATGGTTACGAAATCGATTTCCAACTTGTGGTCGCCGCTGCCACAAGGAGAAGATGTCTCTTCTTCTCCTGCCACCACAGAGGAGTTGAATGCAAACGACAACCATGCGCTTCCTCCGGAGTTCCGGATCCCTCTGGTGCCGCCTATAGAAGAGTTCCAACCACCACCACCGCCAGAGAATGAAATAAACTCTAATCAGCTAGAGGAAGCGTACAAAACCTTGCGTGAAGTGTTTCCTAATTTGGACAAGAATATCCTCAAGGATGTTATTTACCTAAACAGAGGCAATGTAGACATGTGCATCGACGCGTGCTTACAATTGGTAGAGGAGGAGTAGATAGTAATGCGAGAATAGTAGACATAATAAGAACAATCGTTTTCTTGAATTAGTAATATTGGTTACCTTAATTGGGTCAATGTATGCGGTGGCCACCTCTTGCACCAGTTTGGATTGGTGCAGATAGGTTGCAATGGTGTGTGTGGGATCTTATTGCCTAAATCGGAAACCCAATACCACGATTTTTCTTTGCTGCGCATATGCAGGATTGGCGATTGCAAAAAACGCATGGTGTTGGACACGGCCAGCTACAGTATATAAATGGGGACGTTTCCCCCCCCCTTCTCTGTGGAAGAACATTGAGGAGGTAGTTTGTCATCAACAACCCCCATCTCAGTTCCCCCTCTATTCAACCATGCAATACAAACAAGCTGCTCAAAGTATCAAACCTGCCCAAATCCCATCTCCGGGCAACAACTCCTTCTTGGGTGATGTTTTCACTTCTGATGCTCCCGAAGACAAGCAGATCTCTTGTGGGTTCTACAGACAAGAACTGGGAGAGCCCTTGGTTTATACATACACGTACGATGAAATGAAGATTGTGTTGGAAGTTGAGGGTGAATTCTCCGTCACGGACCAGGACGGCACTAAGGTCACCCCCAAGCCTGGTGACGTGCTATACTTCAAGAAGGGAGACACCATCACTTTTGAGACCACCGGCTATGCGTTAAACTTTTTCACTGGATTGAGACCTACCGGTAGTGCGTGATTGTGGGATTGTGGAGGCCGGAAAGAGATATTTAGTAGATAATAGTTATATATTTGTAAAAAAATAGTCAATAAAAGTAGTCAATATAAATTGCCAATAACATCATGTAGTCCATTCGGTAACCCAAGTATATACAAGGCCACAAGATATCCCGTCAGGTATCACATCATGGAAGACACCTCCCTATGGAAGACACCTCCCTATGGAAGACACCTCCCTATGGAAGAATGCTTCTACGCTTGCACACAACCACACAAACTTGGCGCGACATTAGCGACATCGATCAGCCAATGTCAGGCATTGTCGTATAGTTACACGGACTCTTTTATTTGTGCCAGGGACACGACGAGTTCAACCTCTGTAGAAACTGGGATTTCCCCAAACTCAGAGGACTTGGTGGTGGGAGTTATATCTCCTTTATGTTTGTAATCCAGTACTATCGTGGATCTATGGGAATTGGTACTTATCTGAGATAGGCCTAAGCCATTCAGAACTAGTCTAAAAGACTTTCTGAATTCTTGTAAAAACTCGATCTATTATATTCGACTATTTACTCAATTGGGCTTGTCTCTCAATATAAACTAATTTACAACTTTTACGAGATTTGGCCCATTTATATACTAATCCTTGAATTCCTTAATCTCCTAACTCTGTAAAGTTGCTAAGTTAATAAAAATCATAACAATTCAGCTTAATAATTTATTTATAGTTGTTTCCTCTTATTCTCCATTACCCCACTCTTCTTCACCAATGTCGCATAGATCTCTAAATTGTCGGAAATGTCAGTTAAGACATTCCTATGCGACATTGCCCCAAAATAAAAATAAAAAATTCCATCAATTTCCACCATACAAAAACCACCTCTACCCACTTCTCCGTATAGACCGTGCCACCCCCCCCCCCCGACCACCACATAACATACCATGCCGATCGACTATTCTAAATGGGACAAGCTTGAGCTTTCCGACGATTCCGACATTGAAGTCCATCCCAACGTCGACAAAGCGTCCTTCATCAAGTGGAAACAACGAGATATCCACGAAAAGCGCCAGCAAAGAAACCACGACATCAAACAAATCCTTATCCAGCTAACCATGTACGCCAAGCTTAATAAACGAGTCGACTATATACTACAGGAACTCCAAGATGACTCCGAACTCTTAAACAACACATTGGTATTGTCGAAATTAGACGCTGCTTTCGATGCTGGTGAGAAGTTTGATTACGATACGTTAAAGCAAGAAAAAGGGGACACGTTACGCAAAGGTTTATTGGACTTGCATTTTGATGCTGAGGAGGTGGAAAACACCCCTTGTTACAATGAAATGATTGAAGACTTGTTTATCCAAATCAAGGATGACCATCCCGAAGCTGCGAGTGATGGCAGTAAGTTGCGCCAATTGATTGTTGATCATCGGAATAAGATTGACGATATATTGTCACAGCAAACCATCAAGTTAGATGAGTTATTGTACCAGAAGTCCATGCTTATAAGCAGTGAGGATATCCATACTGGATTTGATAGATCTTTCCTTAACAAGGAAGATACTGAAGCAGATCCACCAAAAACTGCTGCTGCTGCTGCTGCTAAAACCACCACCACAACTATAGAAACAATCAATACACCATCAGCACCACCACCAGACCACGCTAAAACCGACGCCGAAATCCTCGACGAATTGCAACTCCTTCCTGCCACCAGCGAGTTCTCCCAGATCCCCAGTTCCAATCCCTCGAAGTCAGCTGACTTTTTAATCAAACATACTCAGATTTGTACTGAGCAACAGAAGGATGCTCTCATAATGACGGCGTTTGACCACCAGTTGGCTGGAGACTCGGTTGCCGCCAAACAAGTCATCCACCAATCCTTACTACTCCAATACGTTGCTCAGTTATCCGGACCGGCGCCTACTAAGGATACTATTATCCGCGGTATCAAGCTTTTCTTTTCCCGGATCTCCGAAGACAATTCTCCTGCCCAAAGAGGGTTCTTGGAGGATGTCAGCAACACATTCACCCATATACAGAGCCGGTGTGAAGTTATTAAGAGCGAACGTTCTGCCGATGGTGCCGATGGTGCCGACGGAGAAGGCGAGGAGCTAATCCAATTGAGAGCGTTGGATGATGACACCAAGCTTGTGGTAAACATCCCCAGCGAAGGAACTGCCGAATACGAAGTATTCACGACTAAGTTATCGCCCGAGTTCCAGCAAGCAGTGAGAACACAGTCTCTAGATGAGGTTAATAAGGAGTTTGCCAAGTTGAAGGTGGAGGACGCCGAGAAGGTGTTGGAAGTGTTTAACGAGTGTGGCGTGATTGGTATTACTGACTACTTGGATGACGAAGAGCAGTTCGAGGAGTTGAAAAAGGTGTACAAAGAAGGGGAGCAGGGTGCTGATATCGAAGATGTTGTCGATTAAGAGCAGTAGAGGGAGGGTGGGTAACTGTGGTTGCCGTATAGAAGTGCTATTTACGACATTCTTGTGTTGAGCAGGTTGGTCTAGTAGAGGTTTACATTTATGCAATTTCTTGGAAATGGCCGAATTAGACGTAGCTATGATTCTGGAGGATTCAACGAATTGTATAAAGGTGATAATGTCTTTGATGTAAGTGTGTCTTTGAGTAAAGCGTATATTAGCAAAAGAAAGGAATAAAATGACCAAGTAACTTATATTTGGCGGGTGTTTTAGACGGATTCCGAAGTGACCAAACTATTTCCTGGGTTTGTTTAGAGAATATCCATCGTCACACAGCAAAGAGATTGGTCTGAGAAGAAGCAGTTGTGGTTTCATATCAGACTTCACTTGACTGCATGTCAGTGAAAGGCTAAATAGAATAATGATGTAAATACACAGGAATACACAGAGTAAGCTTATGTAAACATGAGTATTCACCTTTTTGGGTCGCTCGATGCATGCTCCTGATACCATAGATACTCGTTATAACTACATTATTGTTTCTGGGCGACGACAAAGTGAGTCCTATATCGTTTACAGTCTTTCCTTGTTTGCGTAGTACCGTCCATTATTCATATTAACCAGGATAGCATTGTCCTGCCCTCATTCCCGCTGGAGATATTCTTTGCGATTACAATGAACAAGCACCTCGTCGTACCGCACGGTTATAATGTCGGTCTAGTATTAAAACCTAAAAAGACTGGCATCAATTACTTTTGTATTCAAATAAGATTGCCCTCGATGAAGGAGTGCTCAGAAAAGAGTAACAATTACTTAGTGGTCAGAAACGAGTAATGCATATCAAGAACACAGTCTACCGCGTATAGATATCTCCCCATTCACGATCACCGCTTTGCGAGTTTGGCCAAAGTGTCCAAGAGCGATTCTGTACTAGAAGGCTGAGCATTAGAGCGTCCAGGGTAGGACGATCCTTGTGCACTTTGTAACTGAGAAAGTAAGACATTCACCTGGTCAGAAGGATTACCGGGGTGGTTTTGTTGGTGCTGAGAGGGAGCAGAGTGACGATAGGGCTGATTATAGGAACGGGAGCTGTCGGGGTAGTTACTACGGCCAGAAAGACCACGGTCATGTCCATATTGTTGTTGCTGTGAAGTTGGTGGTGGTGGTGCCAGTTGATTCTGCTGTTGTTGCTGCTGTAACAAGCTTATCATACCTTGTACTTGTGCCGGGTTCAATCCCTGGAGTGCTTGCATTAAGTTATCCTGGTTCAGCAGAGGTTGTTGGGTCGAACCGTACTGGTTATATGTTGGCTGGGGTGGAATGTATGAATCGGTAGTTCCCTGACGTCTATACTGATCGTACTGTGTAGATGGTCCACCATACTGGGAAGGAGCTCCATACTGTGAAGAAGATCCATATTGTGAAGAAGATCCATATTGTGAAGAAGCTCCACCATACTGTTGCTGCTGCTGCTGCTGCTGTTGCTGCTGCTGCTGTTGGGCAGCTCCGGCAGCCGTCCATGTCTGGTTAGCATATGGGGCTCCAGTCCGGTTTGCGTGTCTATCCCGACCTCCATTCCGATCCCGAGCACTGCCATATCTACCACCACCACCACCGCCACCGCCTCTTCTCGGACCTTGGCCATGTCTCTGGTTATAAGACGATCCAGTTTCATAGCTAGGTGGTCTTGACGGAGGCAGGTACGCCACAGAATGATCACTGCCACCACCATACACGGACCGCTTCTTCTTGGCTATAATATCTACACCCACTTCAGGGTCTACATCTGCATACTCATCAAACTTAATTCCACCATCCACCGTCGGTTCAAACGTTTGCACGTCAATTTTGTGTTCCTTGATGACACAGGTCCCCAAGACCCCGGAATACGCCGCCTCACTAATGACATCACTGATATTCCGATGGGAGACATCCTCGGTGTCTACACTAACCCGGGCATCGGTAAACGCCTTCTTCACTTGTCTAACAAAGAACACTGACGATTTTCCGGTAACGTAAACCATACAATCAACATGAGCCTTCCGACGCTTGTGGGTATTGGCCACACCACCAGCTGCATCCTCGGCAGTTCTTTCGCGGCCCCGAGAAGCAAAGCCGGCATTGTTTGCATCGGAGTTATTTGCCCGTCGAGACTTCTGAGGCTTCGATGCGTCAAGACGTAATATTTTATTATGCAACGGAACGTTCGTTTCTCCACGAATACATTCCGAACACGCCTCGGCACTCCGGAACTGCACAAACCCATACCCGGCTTTAATTGAAATCTGTATAAGCTCACCATACTGGCTAAAGATCCGGAATAAGTCCTGTTTGGAAATCGTGTTGGCCGGCAAGTTACCAACAAAGAGTCTCAGTTTATCCGGGAATTCATCCCAGCTCTCTAGTTGCATATAGTAGCTTTCTCGGTCGATAAACTCCTGGTATGCTCTTTCTTCTTGTGGTGTCATCGGTAAAGTAATGTTAGGTCGACGACAATATTCGTTGGTGGGAATAAGAGGTATGGGATCTTTCACATTCTTGAACGGTTTATTGTACGAGTATACCTGGTCATAGTTTATATGAGTAGAACCAGAACCAGAACCAGAACCAACACCTAGAGTAAGTCCATTCTTGTTTAATTGCTCAGCTATTATCTTCAACTGTTGTTCCTGTGGAAGGTTGGTGAAGTTGGGGTCCTTGGCCACTTCGTTGTGCATTGTCGTTTCATAGGCCTGCTTGAGTTGATGCTGGGGCGCCAGAGACGAACGATTGCTACCAGGACGCGAGGAACGAGACGCAGGTGGCGGCCGGGTAGATTTGGCAATTACCGGGGGTTTCGGGGGGAGCCGAGGTATTCCGGGCAAACCTGATGCACCAGGAACTTGTTTGGCAGGCTTATTATTGACGGTACCGGTTTTTGGTGAAGAAGACGACGATTCTGTAGAGGCTGAAGAAGACGGTGGAACAGTTACTACAGGTTGTTTGTGGGTGTCTTCGTTTAATGCTAGCTCAGGGTCATAGTCGTCTTCGTTGTCTGGTGTCGATGAAGAGTCTCCGCCGCCATCATCTTCGGCAAACGGTGCATCAGAAATGTCGTTGGGTTCTCCATTGATTGGAGGGCTAGGGGGGTTTTGTTTCGCCAGTACTGTGTTGGGGAGTTCCTTGGAGGAAGGTTCCTCGGAGGAAGGTTCATTGTGAGAGATTTCGGGAGATTCAGAGCTGGGTTTGTTCAAAGAGACGGTGGGTTCATGGTGCTCAGTTTCAACAGGGGTTGTACTGCTATGGACATCATGTCCAGAGTTGTCCTGTCCAGAGTTGTCCTGTCCAGAGTTGTCCTGTCCAGAGTTGTCCTGCCCAGAGTTGTCTTGTCCGTCGTTGTCAACGACTACTTCGCTCTGCACAACACCAGCACCATTTCCAGCACCATTTTCATGTTTAGTAGCTTCTTCTTGTGTAGTGTTCCCCTTCATATGAAGATCAATAGGAGTTACTTCCATATTCACAATCAAGGATAACTAAATGCCAAAATGAGATCACACCAAGAGTCACTAGGGAAAGATAATACAGCTAACAATACTATTAACAGAAGAAAAAGAAATCTCATCCACAAACGAAACCGGTCCACCAAGAAGAACATCATCACCCCTCCAACACAAAGGCATTGGATGGGAATCGTCCTCGACCCAGCAAAGTTCGTCCAGCGCAGGCAACATGTGATTAAGGTCATGTGAGAAGTATCACACGACCTTAATCACATGACATACATCACATGCACAGATTTCCTATTTCGGACGAAAAAAAAATAACAGCACCAATTTCAGATCAACCCCAAATCAGAATCCCATCTGTTGATAATACTAACCACAACACCACACATATACGTCCTTCCTTTGCTCCTGCTTCAGCACCAGCATGTCCCTCTTCCAGAACTTCAACACCCACACCTTGAAATCCACGCGCGGATTCAAACTCAAGCAAGGCTCACCCATATCTGCTCCCCAGGAGATTGGTAATTCCGCTATCCCCGGCTCGGCTTACCCGCACGCAATAACCCACCCCGGCCACACTATCAATATAAACTCCAGCGCACAGTCTGTGTCTACACACAAGGATATCCGGAGCTATGCCGAACAAACCCTCGGCTCCGATAACGCTTTGATCCAGGCGGTGAAGCTACCCCGAGACGAAGACGTGAATGAGTGGCTAGCCATACACGTCGTAGACTTCTACAACCAGATAAACATGCTCTATGGCGCCATCACCGAGTTCTGTTCGCCAGTCACGTGTCCTAGGATGATTGCCACCGAGGAATACGAGTATTTATGGCAGGAAACGGCTCCCATGGGCGATAACGCCGTGGTGGTAGCACCCAAAAGACCAGTATCGTTACCCGCCTGCGAGTACATCGAAAACTTGATGAACTGGGTCCAGGGCTTCTTTGATAACGATAATATCTTCCCGTCAAAGATCGGTGCCCCCTTCCCACAGCAGTTCTCAACTTTGGTGAAGACGATCTTTAAGCGATTGTTCCGGATATACGCCCATATTTACTGCCACCATTTTCAGGAGATCAGCGAGTTGGGGTTGCAGAGCCACTTGAACACCAGTTTAAAGCATTATGTATTGTTTGCTAGCGAGTTCCAGCTACTCAGCAGGAAGGATTATGGTCCACTAGAGGACCTTGTTGATACAATGTTGAAGAAGTAGCTGGGGGTGGAGAGAATGTCGTGTCACGTGATTTCTGTCACATGATTTCTGTCACATGCTTCTCACGTGCATTTTAGTCCCCTCTGGTATTCCTATTACTATACAAATATATACCCCCTCTCTTAACCAAGCTAAACTTTTTCCCCTTCCATGTCTTCTATAGAAGCTGCACCTGGGCCATGATGCAGAGATGGTCAGAAGGGAACTGATTATATTTGGGCTGGCCATTCGGCTTGGGTCCCATTTCCAGTGGCATGGGAAGTTTCAACAACTTGAGAATCTTCACGTTGTTGTTCTCGGCCACCTCTTTGGGGGTGTCGATGCGGCGGGAATAGTCCTGTGATTTGTCCCACCCGGTAAATAGAAATATATAGTCCAACATCCCACTCCAAGTATTCACCCAATTGCTAAACAGTGGTTCGTTTCTGTCATTGTTAATGCCGGCGTTATCGGGATGTACTTGTTTATATGCTACCGAGTATAATGATATAGCCCGAAGGTTTAATGAGTTGTGTGCATCCTGTAGATCGTCAATTAATACTGTTTGTTCGTTGGTGGGAATGAAGATCTCCGGTTCCGGGTCCGTGGGGTTTTCCCTGCCCTCTTCTTCCGTCTTGTCGTCGTCGTCGTCGTCATCGTCCTCTTCATCCTCATCCTCTTCCTCATTTAATGAACGCACCTTTGAGTAGGAATAAGTGAGTGAACACCCTAACACGTTCTTGGCCGACCCCTTATACTTCACTGGCTTTGCAGTTATAGAAAGATATGGCGCATCAAACGGTTCAGAATTCATATCCCCAGCAAAGAAGTTATAAAACCCCGTGGTATTTCCAGTAATGGTCTTTAAAGTACGCGAGAATTCTTGGTACTTGTGCATCAACATATACGTTTGTCTACACCTCTCAAATGTTCCAAATGGGTGCCAGAACAAGTGGGAACTGCCAACAATAAGTCCCTTACGTTCCGCCAAATGAGGAAACCGTGCCAATAGCGTCGGTTGGAACTCCAAGTAGCACATAAACCCGACATTTTGCGTAGCTATTCTCGCTGGAGGCAATGACGACTCTCCAGCTTCATACACAACTTCCTGGTCATACTTGATAAACGCCTGGTGCTTACATTCAAAGAGGTTTGTCTTGTATACTATCGCCACGCCGTGGTTTTTGGTATTATAGTGGTAGAATTTGGTAGCGCGCCCCAATTGGTCAAACTGCTTTTTCCAAAACGTATTGTACTGCAATTTATCCAACTCTTGGAGGCAGAGTATATCCGGGTCATAGTGTTTAATCTCCTCAAGTAGCACAAGTGACCGTATAGACCATTTCAAGATTTTCCCGTTGGTGGGGAATAAGTCTCTGCGTATTAATGTCTGGGCCAAGATATTGTAGGACATGATATTTATAACCGGACCGTCGTTTTCATCGTAGGACTCGAATACCGGGAGCATAGGACGCTTGATAAAGGCATCGGCAGGGTCATTGACTGGTGGTATAAGTCCTAGTGCTTCCTTTTCCCGGCGTTCTTTCTCCTTTCGTAGTTCTCGTAACTTTCTCTGTTCAGCAATGTACTCTGGAGTCACTAAAGCCGGGTCCATTGGCTTTTTGGTATTGGGTTTTTTCATCTTGTTGGTAGATAGGAACAGGTGTATAGGCAGTCAATCCCCAAAAGTATCCTTCCTTCCACAGCTTTATATTTCCGTATTTATTAAATCAATCAACCAACCAATGCTGGGGTGTAACATCACCAACAACCTGAAAAAAAGAAGAAAAAAAATTACACTGTGGATATAATCTCCAAAGCCAGATCCAATCCACCAAGGTGATGTCCATGTACCAAGTTGTGGTATAGGGAGAGAGAGAGAGAGGGAAAGAAAAAAAAAGATTAAGTAAAGTGAGTGTGAGTGTGTGTGTGACCATAAGAAAATTTATTAGTTATATCAAAAAAAAAACACCAGACATTATTTACCCAGTAGAGACAACTCAATCATAACCCCATTGGGTGTAGGTACATATCACGAATGTCGTTGGTGTTCTATAGGAAATTGGACGAGTTGCAATGGGAGATTTTCCTGTTGTTTGATACGTTGATTGGTCTGCCCCAGGACGAGTCATCGTTGAATAGAGTGGTGAAGAAAGTCAACCAACTATTGATATCGTACAAGGACTACCTTCGGTTAATCAAGGGGAAAATAGGTACAGGCGATGGCTTGCATACGTTTGAAGTGTATGAGCACAGATTGGCGTCGCTCAAAGTGAAGTTGCGGGAATTGCAATTGCAGGCCAACGTTCTACATAACCAACAGAACCATGAGTATCGCATTAACCAGTTTGCGTTGGTACGAACTCCCAGTGAGAAATCGCAAACTGAAGAAAGTAGCCGGGACCAGTTATTTGCCCATAGATCGGTAAAGACTACTACTCCGGTGGCTGGACTATCGGTCAACCAACAAGTGGCACAACAGAATAAGCAAATAACCCAGTCTTTGCAAACGTCTCGACAGTTGCTTTCGGCCACCGTGCTACAAAGCGAGCTCAACATTGATTCTCTTGACCAACAAACCAAAGACCTCCGTAAACTCAACGAGGACTTTATCAAGTTTTCCGACTTGTTGAACCGGTCCAAACAAATTGTCAAGTTTATCGAGAAGCAGGACAAGGCCGATAGACAGCGTATTTACTTGGCCGTGGGGTTCTTTTTGCTGTGCTGTTTATGGGTGGTGTATAAAAGGATATTGAGAAGACCCATCCAGCTACTTCTATGGTCGCTCTTCAAGATTTTTGGGGTGTTTAATTGGATGGCAGTTAGGGGGGCAGGTACGACCGAGGACGTGTCTATGATTATTGCCGTCACTACTGTGGTGTCGGCTATATCGAGCGAGGTGTCAGTGATGTCTGCCGTGAGCAGTGTGTTGGAGTATTCCAAAGAGTCTTCTCCTGTACAGAAGCGGCTGTCAGTGGAGTCCAGGTCTTCCACTTCAACTATAGAGAGTATATTGACTTCGATTGTGGAGGCCAGGCCTTCCACTTCAACTATAGAGAGTATATTGACTTCGATTGTGGAAGACCAGGTTGTCTATGTAGAGGATCCTTCAACTGAATTGTCAACTAAATTGTCAACAGACACACCCTCTGACACACCCTCTACAACCGAACTTCTCAAGGACGAATTATAACTTACATTTCTTTAGCTACATACTCAATATACACAACCTATGGGGTTTCAACGGTGACGCTGGCACCATTACCCTGGGAAGACTCCAATGCTGCAGCAATAATAGCCAAGTGGTGGAAAGCCTTCGATGGAGGAACCCTGACCAACTTCTTGTCCTTGGCAGCGACGGCGTCTCTGAAGTTCTTGAACTCGGCCTCGATGGTGTCAACTTCATCGATTTCAATAGAAGTCTTGGCAGAAGCGTCGGCGGTGGTGGAACCGGTTTGGTACGAGATAGTTGGCTTGGGCAAGGATGGAGACCAGTCGTACTTAACCGACCCATTAGTACCGTAAATGGTGAAGGAAGTGGCCTTGTCACTGGCACCCAAACTGGAGCCGTAGGTGAAAGTACCGATAGCGCCGCTCTTCAACTTCATGGTGGAGAACAAAATGTCGTCGGTACCACTTTCAGGTCTCAACTGCTTGGTTAATCCGCTGACGGATTCAACCTCGCCCAACACCTCGGTCAACAACGCCAACTGGTGAACACCACCGTCACTCAAAAACCCGCCAATGTGTTCCGGTTTCTGTCTCCAGCCAGTGGCCAAGTACTTGCTGGTGGAATGGAAGGGACCAGTGGCGTTGTAAGTAAAAGCAGTAACGTCGCCAATCTTGGGTAACGCCTCCTTCTTCAACACATCGATAGCAGACAAGTAGGTCCAGTTTTCCAAAACAAGAATGGGCAAGTCGGTGCTTTCCGACAACTGAACAATCTCCTTGGCCTGGGCCAAGTTGGCAGCAATGGGCTTTTCAAAGGCAATAGGCTTCTTGTGCTGGATGGCCAACTTCACCGCATCCAAGTTGTACTGCACTGGCAAAAGAGCATCCACAAAGTCGATGGAGTCATCTTCAAACACCGCGTCGAGCGTGTCGTAAACCTTTGACTTGTCAATGCCAGCCTTTTCAGCAAAAACCTCAGCCTTGGCCTTGGTTCTGTTGTACGCAGCAGCCGGTTGCAATTCCGGGATCTTCTTGATGGTTGGCAAGTGGGTGTCGGTAGCGAAAATACCAGTACCGACAATAGCTAATTTGATTGGAGCAGACATCGTTGTGTTTAGGGGAGTTGAAGTTTTAGCAAACAACGGAAGGTGCGAGATGGACGTTTTCAATCGGGCTTCCTATCCCCACCTTATATATTTGGAAAATAATTGTTCCGAGAATCGAGGGTTCAAGGTGTGTGGATTAGGTGAAAATCTACAACCTGAGTACAAAAGCCCAGAAGGTATCCCCCACTCGGAGATCCCCCACCTGCGTGCACCATTGTTCTCAGTTGCGTTTTGTATTCTCTTTTCATAAGTTGCGGAAAAATCCGCCAAAATGTGACACACATACAGCTTTCCCGGTTTTTGGCACGTTTAGCATGTACCAGCACGACGAGGGTGGTTCTATATGGAGGGAGGGAGGGGGGGCAGTTCGATTCTATGCGACGCCGGTCCCGGCTAGTGCGAAGGGGATGTTTGGAGTGGTGTCTTTTTCACGGTGGCCCTCATCGTGCAGGC
>JAJLZI010000101.1:0-30798 GCA_030572135.1 Intestinozyma alai
CAACCTGTAACAGAACCATGGATTACCAAATGGGAAGAGGAAAGGGGGGGAGGGGGGGATGAAGTCTAAATGCGAGTAACAGAGAACTTGGATACACGAATGACCTAGCGAAGTAAGTGATTGAATATGTTTCTGGTAGTTGGTATGTATCTGCTAGCTCAGTATACAATGAGAAAGGAATCACTTTTAACTTGCCCTCCTTAACAGTGGTGATTGGGAAGTCGTTGATACTGCGGGTCCTTTTTTTTGTGTTCGTGAAAAAAAAAAAAAAAAAAACTAAGAAAAAGAACAAAAAAATAGGACCAAATAGACTGCGACATTTTCCACGACACACTCTCATTGGATGTCGCCGATTGGATTATATCACGTGCGTTTCAGGTGACTTAGATCATGTGATAGAATAAACGCACATTACAAGGCAGGTTAATCGGGTATGGGCATAATATATTGACACTATGGGCGGGGCTAATGTTTGTGTGGCACTTAGGTATTAGTTTACTAAATCAGGCTAGCGAGGATATGTTTTGTCGCCGCCATGCTTTCACGTTCTACATACATCTCAAAAATGAACTGATTAATGAGTATGATACTCCCATCTTTTCTACTTCCACATCTATTCATCTAACTCTGTCTCACTAAAACACGCAAAACTGTAATCCCCCTCCTATCTACTCGACAACATCTACAGTAGCACCGTCATAGGCCAAGTCGAGCAACTGCCACTCACATGCAACCTGCTCCTTTTTGAAAATCTCAATCACAGTAGCGGCGATATCATCAAAGTTTTCCGTAGCCAAACACAAAATAGTAGGACCAGCACCACTCAAACAAATCCCACAGAGACCCGGGTGGCTCTGTGGAGTCACGCTTCTTAATACCTCGTTCAACCCGGGAATAAGTCCCGATCTATAAGGCTGGTGAATTCTATCTTTCATAGCTTCGTAGATTAATTTATGATTAGGTTCTGGCTGGGTCAAGGCCGTGGTTAACACAGCAATTCTCTGCATGTTATAAACAATATCCGAACGAGTATAGTTAGTGGGCAACACTGCACGGGACTTATCGGTCGACACTTCAAAGTTGGGGATGATTACACAACATTTAATCTTTTTACACCAGTTGTATTTTACGTACTGGCCAATTTCTCGCGGCGGTTCTTGCCGGATAATTTTATCTTTGGCAGTGGTGGGTTTGGGTAAGATATACTCCATGGGCACGTTGGCATGGTGGGCGTCTTCTGGTGTGAGCTCGTTCAAGTATGAGCCCACAAATCCTCCCAACATAGCAGCAGCAATGTTATCCGGATGTCTCTCTATCAAGAGACAGTAGTCTAACAAACGTTCTTTGGATAACTCAAACCCACCCACTTCATGTCCCAAGATAATGCCACCGACAATAGCTGCAGCTGACGAACCCAAACCACGCCCAAGCGGGATCGGATTGTTGACTTTGATGGTGGTGGGCCGTGGGAACTTGTCCAACCCGTGGCATCGTAATACGTATAAAGCAGCAGCGGTAACAAGGTTCTCGTCTATGTCCAAAGGCACGGTTTCGGCGAGATTACCGTCGTAGGTGAGTTTGGCATTATAGGAGTTTTCCTGGGAAAAGGACTCGTTGTCTTCCGAGGTTTCTACTTGGAGTTCGAGATGGAGGTTAAGACTAACTCCGAGAACGTCAAACCCCGGCCCGATATTGGCTGAGGAAGCGGGGACTTTTATAGTGAACTTCATGGAGAGTGTGAAGGACAACAGGAACAAGAGGAAAAGAAACAGCAAATACAATAATACAATGCCCTTACAAGTGATCATTCATAACCACTCCATGACTCACTTTGCCCACTTGTCGGAAGGTGAAAAATTTCAGTCACGTGATGGCGGGAGATATTATTTTTTCTTTCCTCTTTCGGTACGGTGCGGTGTGTTTGGGCGTGCTCCGGTACAGGGGCCGTTTCCGGTGACTTTGAGTCAGTTTCGCAGTCTGTGTATTGGTGTGCTTTTGGTGCTAAACCTCCTATCAGGAGAATGGTTTTAAGGTTCCTGGTCGGGGGGAGGGAAGGTGTAGGAGTTTAGAATTCTTGGAATACTAGGAAAATGATAAACTGGTCATTGTGTTAACTAGGTGGTATTTCTTGGTTATGCAAATATCCCTCCTTGGCGTGGGTTCAAGAGCAGATTAATGTAAACCATTGGATATGGTAATCTCATGAATAGGAGCTCTAGCTAGTAAAAAGGTGCTAAGTAGAAAGCAGAGTCGGCCTTATTTTCTTGGTTCTCCCTGTTTCAGTCCACCCCATGTCAGGGCAAATACTCTCTATATATGTATAGGGAGTATATAATGTGTCCAGCCATAACAGTATATATATATATAACCAAGAGAAAGCAGAGCCAAACTTTACAATCTCCTACACTTACAAACTCTCCTCTCTCCCCCCCCCCTACACCTACACCTACAACATACAGGTTTCTCTCTTTTCCCAGACGATTTCCGCTGGCTCCTGGGGCAAGGTAACCATACTGGAATAGTCCACGTCGGGAACCTTCTTACAAGTCCAGCGCAAATTATAAATGTACGTGGTCAAAATCGTTCCCAACTGGACATAGGCAAACTGTTCACCAATACATCTATGTCTACCACCACCAAAAGGCAAGTACGACGAGGATACACCTTTGGAAACCTTCCCAAACCCATAATCAACTTCACCGGCATCTGCAGAACCGTTGGCAGCACCAACCAACTTTTCGTCCCATCGCTTAGGGTTGAAATCACCAGCACCAGGATAATATCTCTCGCTTGTGTGCGAATACCCTGGACTAACCAACACGTAGTGGCCCTTAGGAACCACCCACTTCGTACCAGGAACCACCAAAGGTTCAGAAACCTTTCTAAAGATAGAATGGAGCGGCATGTGCATTCTCAACGTCTCTTTGATGGTGTTGTTCACCAATGGCAATTTCAGCAAATCTTCATACGTCAAATCGTTCAAATCCCCGCCCTTTTCTTGCAAAAGCTGGGTGATCTCCTGGTATATTTCATCTTGAATTTCCGGTTTTTCTCCCAAGTGTAACAAGAACCACGCACTGGTGGAGGCCGAAGTGTGCTGTCCACCCATCAAAACCCCAATTAACAAGTTGGCAATCTCCTGGTCGGTCATTTTAACCCCGTCTTTATACGTAGAATGCACCAATAAACTATCAATCAAATCCCGATCAGGGTCGATATCTCCAGTTTCTCTTCTTCTCTTGATTTCCTCGGCGTACGTGCTGGAGATTTTCTGCTGCGCCAAATCACGTTTTTTATAGTGGGGCAATGGCAAGTCAGGAAATACAAAGTTTATGGGGGTAAACCCTTTATCCAAATCAGAGTACAACTGAGCAAACGAAGCGTCAAACCGTTTTCTCATCCGGTCACCTAATAGCGATCTCGAGGCGGTGAAAATGGTCACTTCCGGCTGGGTAGCCATAACGTTGGCAACACCGGATTTTCTTTCCTTCATTTTGAAGTTCTTGGACAGCGTAAAGTAGTTCAAGATTTCTTCCCGGATAAGGGGAACGTAGCGCTTGAACGAATCGGTAGTTAAAGCAAACTTAGCAAACTTCTTTTGTTCCATCAATCTGTGGTTGGGGCAGTCGTAAATGACGCCCTTTCCAAAAACCGGCGTGGTCAAGTGCGTATAAGCGTCTTCAGCAGAAACCTGGGACAACTTGGCGTTGAAGGTGAATTCGTGGCCCTTTGGTCCGAGGTATACCGTCATCACCTTTCCCAAAAGCATAAATGCAAAAACATCTCCATATTTTTCACGACAGGATTCGAAAAACTCGTATGGCTGTTGACCATAGCCAATAGCAGAACCAACCCAGGGAATCCAGTAGAATACTAGCGGCACGCGGTCCTTACGCATGGAATACAACAACTGCCAGATAATGTTGTACACAAATGGTACAACGATAATTATTGACACCTGTTGGAGCAACGTGAGCGACATAAACGTGGAATAACCACTAATAGCAAGATCGGCTAAAGCCATCGTGAACGTACGAGTGTGGGTGCTGGGTTTAGCTGTTTTCTATTGCTGACTAATGCAAGCAAGGAGAAAAAGAAGCAAAGTAGGAAACGGGATGTGGTATTTGATGATTTTCACCGCCGTTTATAAACTGTTGATGGGAGAAAGAGGGAAAGAGAGAAAGAGAGAAAAAAAAATGTCGCTATACGGTAAACGACATAATACGACGATTCTGAATTGTACACGTCTCGTCGGGGGTTTGTTGAGGATGAATTTTTGTTTTGGTTATTCTTGTTTTCTTGAAGTTTACTGTGTGTCTTTTTTCTTTATGGATAACTGATGTGATAATCCATGTGTTGTAGTTAGTGGTGGTGGTGGTGGTGGTGGTTGTTGGTAGCCATTGCTATGAAATGTACGAATGTCGCAAAGTCCGACATGCGTGTGGCTCAAGCAATTTTTTTTTCCGCGTTCCTTTGTTCGGGTCTGTCGTATAAAACGACTGCAAAATGTAACCACATTTTAAATCAATGTCAAAAATGTCGCTTCTCCAAGTATCACACCATATTTCTTGCCAGGAAAATTACGTAAGGAGATAGTCTGATAGTTTGGTTGTTTATGGGTTTCCCCTGATTGGATTTGTATATGTATTTGTCTATTTGGTACATTTTTTTGTTTTTGTTTTTTGCCAGGTTGTCATGTTTTTGCCATTTTTTTGCAATCGTCTTCCATTTTTTTTGCCATTTTTTGCAATCTTCTCCAATAGCAACCTCCTCCACTCACAATACCAGCTGTATATACACTGTAAATAAATATTAAAAATGATAACTAAGTACACTATACAACAATAAAACACAACCGTCTCAACACATTTATCTCCTTGTCTTCTCCTTTCCACAACAAACTCACTTATCGCTCATGGAATCATCATCGTCATCCTCGCACTTCCCATTCAACTTGTCAAGGTCGTCGGGATTCTCGTCAACAGCCAACCCCATCATTCTGGCTCTCATTAGCAATTCCTCGTGCTGACGTCTCATCCGATTATTCTTCAACTCTAGGAACTTTATATACTCTATCGACTTGGCAAGAATTGTCCCCTTGTTCAACTTCTTGGCCGGCTCCAATCCCTCCAAATCAACATCCTCATCCGGAAGACCGCATGAGCCATATTCGTCCACATTCAAACTTCCTTGCCCCGATCCTAGATCGTCATCCGAGGAATCAAACTCTTCTACAGTGCCAGCTCCACCGCCGAGCTGGTGCTTCATCTGTAATCTTTCTCTCTTCTTGCGTTGGGCCAATACTCTCAATGTGGGTACTGAGTTCTGCAACGCATTGAACTTGTCATTAATTTTGTTCCTGTACCGCTGCTCAATTACGTTATGGGCAGACTTCATTCGAGGTCGTTGGCCAGGCACGGGTCCAGTAGTGCTGGGCACAGCAGAGGCATTATGGTCATCGCGTTTATTCTTTCTTGGCTTCTTGGCAGGTGTGGTGGTGATGATGCTGGAAGGAGGGTTACCAAGACTGAGGCCATTATTATTCATCGACAAGACTTCTGGCGAGGACGGTTCCTTCTTGACGCCAAACAGGATAGAACCAGCTGTCTTACTCAACAGCTCGGAGTCGGGAATATCCAACACCGACTCGTGCTTCAATCTGTGGTTATCAAGAGACATGGAGTCGGCAGTGCTGACCGCCGTACCTGTGGTTGCAGTGGTTGCAGTGGTGGTGCTGGTGGAGTTGGACGAGGGTCTGCTGCTGTCATCGCCAAGGGTACCAAAGTCGCTATTATAACTATTGGAATTGGCATTCATGGGGTTGCCTATACTAAATATATTATCGGGGCTGGCACCAGAACTATCCATAACTATGGAATCATTCAAATTAGAATGGTACGAGTATACCCGGTCATGTGCGGCAAGGTCGTGGTGGTTGAGATGGTGCTGCTGGAGACTATTGGTGTGGTCGGCGCCGATTTCGGCGATAAATTCTGTCACTTTACTGGGGAAATCATTATTGCCTGAATGGTGGAGCATCAACCCTCCAGAACTGCCATTAAGAGACGAAATGGAGGCACCTAGAGACTTGGCCCGGCTATTACCTCCCGTGGAATAACCAAAGGAGTGTGGGGCTATTAACCCAAAATCAAAATCAACTGGGAACCGGCCATTATCATCATTCATTGTCATGGGTACGGTGTTCTGTCGCAACATGGGGTTGTTGTTGGGATTATGTTCCGGTAGTGCGTGCGAAATGGCTGTATATGAGGAAGGGTGTGAGGGAATGTGTTGGTTTGAGTTTGGAGAGCTGGAACTGGTGTTGGAGATGCCTCCGATCGGTGGGGAGGTTGGGTTGGGTGAGTGTCTGTTGTTGGTGCTGGACTTTTGGTGTTGGGTGTTTTTGTCAAATAGCGACGTTAGGAAGGCGTTATAGTCATTAAGTTTAAACGACATATTTGTGGGTTCCTTTTTGAGGGATGAGGATGAGGTTGCTTGCACTGTTAATACTCCTTAATAATCCGTTTCTCTACAATAGGATTCTCTATTTATGAGGGAGAACTGACTGCGGTTGCAACTGCTGGTAAAAGGAAAGGCTCTGGATTGGTTACGGGTAACAAAAAAAATCAAGTCCAGTTCCACTGGATATTCGTTTAATATATTATTCTTTTTTAAATCAAAACTGTGAAATACTTGCTCGATACCCTTTTCCAGCAAATATGATGGGCATTTTCTGGGGGAGTTTTCCCTTATATACCTTTTCTCGCAAGCTTTTCTTGTGCTCATTTTTTTTTGTTTTCTATGCATTTATTTTTTATGTACGGATGGGTAAGAAGAAAAATAATTTGTCCTTTTGCGAGGGAAACTGGACCTTTGTCCTGATGATGCTCTTTCAAGTAGAGAGAGGGAAAAAAAAAGCCGGACGAGAGGTACACGGTTGTAGGGGGGAGGGCATTCTGCGTTAACGCTGTAAATCCACGCTAGCTGGAAATGGTGCAGGAAAGCAAGAGTCATTCACCTAAAGGTCGAATGTGAATGTGATCCACGACAGCTTGGAAACAAAAAAAGGCATGAATGATTGAAAGAAACCCCCCAAAAATAAAGCTAAATAGGAATAATAAAAAAAACCCAAAAAAAGAATAATAAATCCAATATAAAAAATATATGGAAAAAAAATAATCTCAGAAAGAACTCACAGAAAAATAAAAAAAAAAAAGTTTCGAAAGAAAACTCTCATACAAGAGCTCCAATGCAAAGGCATGTAGAACCCAACAAAGAAAAACCTTATTCGCTAATTGGTATCCTAATGACCAATTAGAAACCTTGGTTTTCGTGGTTTGGGATTGTTTCATTGACTACAAGCTCACCAGAAAACTAAACTGGCACTAAAAGTATAACCAGCAACCTTATAAGACGCATTTACTCCAGCAGGCGTACATGCCCAAGACTTTATCAAGAGGTGTTTCCTTTTTATCGCGGAGCAACCTTAATTTGGTGTAGGTGCGCCTTTCATGTTTCATTTAGTTTCAATATGTGTGTGTCTCCGATAGTCACAAAAACTTTATTGGGAAATCGATAATTCGGTGTATTACAATAATAAAGCAAGAAAGCCCAAGGTTTCAGTTCGCTAAGCATTTTCTCTCGTAAGAACTGGTATTTCTTTTCTGGTTTGTTTATGGATTTTCGATTTTTCTAGTCACCTTCTTTCGGCTCGAATAGTATAACCATGTTCTTCTCGTGCTTGCATTCGCAGAAACTGGGGCACATATTTCTCTTCCTTTTTTGTTTTGTATCCCTATTGGTGGTCATTCAGTGTCTGGTCTCCCTCCCCCCTCCCCCATCGGAAGGGACCCTGCTCCCCACTCCGTAGTCGTGTCGTGGACACATTCTAGAAGTCCGTTCATACAAAAACATAAATGTTCTGTTTCCTGGTCTTGGAGATTCGGCACTTGGGAACTGAAGCATGGTCAGGTTTTTTTTGTTTGTTTCTGTTTTTGTTCTTTTATCCTTTTCGTTTTTGCACCCAGATACTCAATTGGCAGGCCAGACCATTGAATACCAAGCACGGAAACACATAAACATAAATCATCCGGTCGGCACCAGTGGTGATGTAAACCTAGCCGTGTCGCCTTACCCCAATATTTCCCAGTATTATCCATCCGTAAACAATGCCCTAAGTGAAAAGAAATGATAACCGTTAATCATCTACATTTTGAAGTCAAGCCCAACCAGAATCGTATGATTTTATTTTATTTTCTGCATGTTTATAGACTTTGCATACAAAAAATAATAGTTTGTTACTAAATTATATTTTTTTATATGCATTTTTGCCCTCACAAAACGATGTATCTCTCGTGTACTCACATATATCTCCTGCATACGAGCCCAGACCTCACCTGTTTTTTTTTTGTTTATCTAAAAAGAAAAAAAACAAAAAAAAAGAAAAAGAGCCCTTTTTGCAGTCGTTCCTACTTTATGGTATTTCAAATAAGCGCAATGCCCTACGTAGGAAACCTGATCCCGTGGCTACTTGGTTTTTGTTGGTTTCCACCCGGTTTTGTCCAACGGCTAATGTAGGAATTGGTGATTAGCGGGAGCCAAGACCTGGGGGGTGTTTTATTTTGGGTTGGGACATTTTTTATTTTTTGCAGTCACTCGTCTCGGAAGTGGATTCGGCAAATATACTCCGTAGCGACATCGTTCCAAAGCCAGTGCCACACCAACCAACTAAGCCCAGAGCCACACAAACTAAACCTAATGCCACGCCACACGAAGAGGAGAGGAGAGGATCGGAACATAAGCAGGGCCACCCTTCTTTATTTCTTTTCTCTTTGCTGCTGATCATCTGAAGCCGTGGGCTTATGTGAGAAATCTCGGGGAATCAGGAACCTAATTATCGCTAAACGCAGATTACGGCGAAGGTCCACATATACGCACAAATAGGATAATCGATTACCCGTGGAAAACAATTGCTTTGCGCAACTACACAGGTATGAGTGACCTTGTCCATACTAGCAGCAAGGTTACGCAACCGCCACAACGGTTAGAGGCAGCGAGATACACGGAGAGAATTCCTGGATTGCGCTGGCCCAGATACCGAGGTATACATGGGCCTACATGTGGGGGCTGAAAATAGCACATGGTTGAACCCTGACTAAGTGTCATTTTGTATTGACAAAAAGAAAAGAGGAATATTCTTTTGTGGAGAGTCGGCATCCCTTGGGGGGGGGATTACGAGGTCTTATCAGGGCTTGGTTAAATGAGAAAGTTCTCCTGGGCTGGAGGGGAGAGCCCGCAACCACACGCACTTGCTCCTGCTGTTTTCCAGTGCAACCTCGTGCATGTAGATACCCTTGTTTGGGAGTGGTGGGGGGGCACTATATAGGTCACATGTCGCACGCTTGGATGTCGCACGCTTGGATGTCGCACGCTTGGATGTCGCAATTTTCCCCCCAGTCACCGCGACATGATCCATCGAGAAGAGCTTGTAGACATCACACCCAGAACCCCCATCTAAGCTCTTCGCACCAAGACATGTCAGACCTACACGAGTTGTGCGAGTTCAAGACTCGGCCAGTAGATGAAAGTTATATGGAAACATTGAAATATTACCTCAAAGCAGGAATCCCAGCCACATACACCGTTGAAGAAGCGTACAATTACACTCATGGCATACCAGATTCGTCTGCCACCACCACCACCACCACACCGTTGCATTTAATATGTAGAAATGTTCCCCAAGATTGCTCGCTCGAGGAATTGGCTGTGGTGGAAACCCTCATTGAGATTTTATTCGAATATGGTGCCGGCTGGTGCTTTACCGATGATAATAACGACACTCCTGGATGCATTCTCATCAAGCGTGGTTTAAAGAACACTGGGAGAATGTACGAGTTAATTGTGGATGCTGGTGTGAGGGCCGAGTTGTTGTTGCGGAAGGTGGGTGAGTACGATGTGGAGTTTATCGAGACTGAAGAGCCCAAAGTTGATGGCCAAGAACTTGATGTGGACGTTGATGGCCAAGAACCTGCTGTGGAAGTTGATGGCCAAGAACCTTCTGAAGTACCAGAGAATACCGACGATGCTGCCGACGCTCCCTCGCAAAACCAGCACGCCTACCTCAACACAAAACTCGAATATGTGGACAATGCCCTTCTCACCAAAGACCGCAAAGATGGAGTCATGATGTCGTGGGAAAGCGGTCTAATGAAGCTAGGATGCGAGTCACTATTCCGCGGTGTATACATAGACTCCCAGGAAGAGGACTCGGAAGTAAATATCCTCAATATAGGATTTGGAATGGGTATTATCGACACTATGATCCAGGAAAACAACCCCACTAAACATTATATATGTGAGGCCCATCCCGATGTCCTCCAAAAGCTAAAGGTCGATGGGTGGTACGAGAAGGAAAATGTCGTAATCTTGGAAGGCAGATGGCAGGATAAGTTGGATGAGTTGCTTTCTCAGGGTTCGGTGTTTTTCAATGGGATTTACTACGATACGTTTTCCGAGCATTACCAGGATATGTTGGAGTTGTTTGATTATGTGGTTGGTCTCTTGAAGCCTCACGGCGTATTCTCCTTCTTTAATGGTTTGGGTGCTGATAGACAGGTGGTTTATGAAGTGTATAAGCAGTTGGTGGAGATTGACTTGAAGAATTATGGGTTGGAGTGTAAGTTTGCTAGTGTTGATGTTCCTGATTCCACGCTAACTGAAGGTGACAAGAGTGTGTGGGACGGGGTTAAGCGTAGTTACTGGTCGTGTCCGGTGTACTATCATCCTGAAGCTAGGTTTATAGATGTGTAGGGGTGTTGTAGTATTGGTGAGGTTTTGACCAGTGGGTGGTGTTACTTGTATTCTTGTATTACTTGTATTAAGCTACTTATACCAAATATACAAATACGGTTGAAAGCCATCTTCACTCCCCCCCACCAAAACAATAATCGTCACACCTTCTCCCGCTCTATAATACACCCCAACCCTATAAACGCCTCATCCAACGCCCGTTCAAGCACCGTGTGCAACCTCCAGCCAGACCCCAAATACTCCTTATCCTTCGACAACTTAATCATATACGGGTCGTAATAACTATTCTCCACGTGGTTCTCAATATTCATTATCTCGTCCATATCATGAGGAACCGGCAATAACCGGTACCGTTTCAGAAGATCTCGATCACCCTGGAATGGAGTAAACGGAACTTTGGCATCTTGTTCCTTAGCGTGTTTATGGAACGGATTGGATACATTAAACTGCTGGTCCAACTGCAGGTTGATGTTCTGCAACTGTTTCCGTCGAAGCGACGATCGTTTCATCAAATTACTCTGCTGCTGTTTGATAATATCGTCGCTGGACATATTCGAATTAGTCATCTTGTCAAGGAGCTCCTGTTGCTGTTGTCGCTGGTACTCCAAATCTTCCATTTCCATTTGTTTCTGAATACGCAACTTCTCCTGCTTCAACCGCTCCATGGCCTCCTGGTATTTGGCCAAGTCGGCGTTCTTCTGGCTTTCCCGCATATTCTTCTCCAAGATTTCCAACTTGTGCTCTTGCTCATACTTGGCCAACGCAGTTTCGGTTTCTTCAACGTCTACTCCGGTATTTAGCTTAAACACAATCTCTTCAATGTTCTCGAGATACGCATTGTACTCTGCTAGAGTGGGGAAGTCCTCTTCCGTCTTGTTGTATACACTAGCCACTTTTTTGCGGATATCGATTTCACGCTCAATAGCCAAGTCCTCAAATACCTGCTG
The DNA here is from genome assembly GCA_030572135.1 of Intestinozyma alai. Lineage (NCBI taxonomy): Eukaryota > Fungi > Ascomycota > Pichiomycetes > Serinales > Debaryomycetaceae > Intestinozyma > Intestinozyma alai. The sequence goes on from JAJLZI010000101.1 coordinate 11,757, forward strand.
CTTAAACTTATTCTTTCTCAAGATTTTACCACATTTGGGATACGGACAGGGTGCAGGACCAAGCGAGAATATCCTATCCACACAAGATTCACAGATTTTATGGTAGCACTCAGGGTTTATTAGAAAGTTCATATTGGGGGATAAGTACTTGTCTGTCTTACAGATTGGGCACATATCCTTGAGAGGATCTTCTGGAAACAACGTTAGTAGATTTGCATTGGCAGGAGCAGCTACAGCACCAAACATACCTTCTATTACTTCAACCATCTTTAAGGTTATGTAAATAATTAAATGCTGGGGGTTTGAAAGAACAGTTAGCAAAGTGGGGGTTTAGTAATCGTGGTTATATATGGAGAGCATATCTGGTGACGAGTTATATGCAGGATCCACTTTTTTTTTTGGTGAACTCTCGAGATGGATCCACGAGATACAATACTATTAATACTGGTAGGGGGTGTTTACTGAGTATCTGGGATCTCTCTAGTATATGCTACAAATGGTGTCGCTTTCCAAGTAACTCCCTAACTATGTTGGTGGTTTTAAAACTTGGGTTGGCTAGCACGGTTTGCACGGTTGTCACGGTGTACGGAGAAGGTATTGCGTTTTCCGAGATTATCCGGGTAACCTTTCACACTCAGGACACCAATATTGGTTATATTTACTCAATGAAGCACTGCCATCTTCTACCAGCACCTCTATAAGCACTATCGGGGCCAAAAAAAAAACACAAACAAACGTATAATCGGAACTGGTGATATGGACTCGCTATGTCCCTCTCCGATAGCCCGTAACCAGGTGGCAAAACTGATAGTGCCTGTGTTGGTGTTTCTAGGTCTTGGATACTTTAATTATGCCTGTGGGTATAGACTAGGCTATGTCCAGGTATTCTTGCGCCATTCCCGAGCGGTGGCGGTGGTGTTTTGGATATTGCTAGCGGTTGTACAGATACATATACTAATATACTGGTGTCTAGTGCTTGTAGTAGGACCCGGGAAGTGTCCTAAATTTCCACCGTTCAACATCTACTGCGAACAGAACGATTCTCTAATGCCAGCTCCGCTGCTCTTTGCCTGTGACGAGCAGGGGTTTCCGTATTACGACTCTCACGGCGAAACGTTGAAACTAGAGCGGTCCTTCTTTCTGAAGGACGTGGGCTATACGGTACGTAAGTTTGACCATTACTGTATATGGGTAGGCACCTCGATCGGCCAGGCCAATTATGTATATTTTATCAAGTTCCTGGTGTACTTTTTGATGGCATTTGTGCTAGCAATCATCTTTACCGGGGTGTATATCAAATCGAGTGGGTTTAATGACGGTGACATTGACCATAATTTCATCTCCATTATGGTGGTGTCGATTTTTTGGATCATTATGATTTCAGCACTACTAGCTAGTCATATCCACTATATATGTTACAACATCACGACTCTTGATGATATAACTATAAACCAAAGGAAAAGATATTCCCGGTGGAAGGACGGTAGTGCACGCAGTAGAGACGAAAGTGCCGGTAATGCTCCTGGGGGCAGGTGGCTGGTCTTGTGTAGTACGCCCCAGCCGAGAATAGAGACTGGCAAACGCTATGTCAATGTGTTGAGAGGGTCAACCCGGTACGTAGTGGAGTATGATATAGAGAGTATTAGACCGTACAATATGGGAGTAAAGAAGAATTGGATCAATACGTTTCTCAATGGAAACACCAACCATGGATTGGACGAGGATTACTACACTTCAACGAACCTCGTGTATGCGTTATTGGTGGTGCTAGTGCCGTACTTAGAGGTTGTTGCAAATCGGGCCCGAAAGAAAAAACTCCACGCCAGAGTCAGAGGCAAGACTGGTCCTGCTGGAGACGGCGTGGTTAAACGAGAATTATTCGACGAGTATCGGGACGAGTTCAGTGACGAGTTCAAGCACTTTATAGAGAAGAAGATACAGAATGGGCTCTATAAAGTGCCAGTGTATTTGGCTAGAGAAGAAACCACCAAATGAGAATACAAAAAAGGAAAAAAGACTAGCCTGTTTACGTCGGGATATGGCTAGATTGACATAACACAGAGATGAAGTATATACAGGGGAACACCACCAGCTACTTGTCATCCATAGATCAGGTGTTGTCGTAAACCATTATCCAGATACAATGCTTGGATGATGGTTATTGTATAGTGTAAGACAGGATCAACATTATTTTTTTTTTTTGCTTCTTCTTCTTCTCTGCATAGTTAATAGAAGAAGTATCGCCATACATTTACTCAGTCCCAGCAAATACATCTACAAACATGGACTTTATAGGAGATATTGTAGAGCACGATATCGCTGATACGCCCCCGGTTCCTCCTGCTGCACCCGTACTTCAGACGCCTACTGGTTTTCCCGAACCAGGCAAACTAAGAAAGTCATCGCGATGGAAACTGGACCGAAACGGTTCCAAGAAACCACTGCAGAACACCTTGTCTGAACACACAGACCTGATAAGACCTAAAGACCCGATAAGACCTAAAGACCTGACAAGTCCAAAACAGCCACAACTCTCAGAAGCAGAAAAGATCCACCAGGAAAACATAGAAAGAATGTCAAAAATGTCCGAAGAAGAAATCATGAAAGAACAAGCAGAACTCATGGCCAATCTCGATCCCCAGGTGGTTCAGGGCTTGTTAAAGAGAGGCAACAGAAGACAGAAAATATCAAAACATAAAGAATCAGAAACTTTCCAACTAAAGCATCACCATGACCATCATGAACACGCTGAAGGATATAATGGCTGGATCGGAGCTATGCGCACGCTGTCCGGATTAGCTGATTTGTCACAGCTCGATAAGGAGGACGTGGATAAAGCATTGGGAATATCAACCGAGAAACAGCAACCACGTGGAACCCCCAAACAGGTATCGTTTGACCACAAGGTTACCACAATCAAATACGAGGATTTAGACGACAGTATCCAGCTCGACCCAAACGGATGGGAAGATGTGACGGATATAAACGAAATGATTGCCCCTGAAGGCTACCAGTTGAATACCGACGACCCAGAAACCCATGATGGCGTCTCCGTGGGGGTCCATTTCCCGAAACCCAGACCGGGACCGGACGCTGACGACTTGGACTTGAATGATCCGGACTTCTTTGAAAAACTCCGAGAGAAGTACTACCCGGACCTACCCAAGGAAACAGAGAAGTTATCGTGGATGACTACGCCATTACCCGCCAATGTTCCCAGTACCTATGAATCGATATCGGATATGCGGTTTGACTTTAACGGTGATATAGTGGAGTTGCCAGAGGAGAATGGTGGTGGCAAGGAAACTCCAATGTATATGGGGCTACACCACCACGCTGAAAACCCCCATTTGGCAGGGTATACCCTTGGGGAATTGGCGCACTTGGCGCGGTCGGTAGTGCCTGGACAGCGGTGCTTGTCTATTAGAACATTGGGGAGGTTTTTACATAAGCTAGGACTCCACCAGTATAGCATTGTCGAACAGCCCCAAGGAGAAGCCCATGAGGAGGATGCTCATTTTAATGAACAAATCCAGGAATTGGTTTCCAGTTTCGAGAATATGATGTGGGAATTGGTGGATAGCTTAAGGATTATCGAATCCATCACCGAAGCCTCGGATATAGCCAAGACCAAAAACTTATCGGTGAGAAACTACGCTATTGAAGCATTGTGGCTATGGAAGAAGAGCGGAGGGTTGTCCAAAAGCAGGCACGAGAGCGAAGAAGAAACAATTCTAAAGGCAGTCCACTCGTAATAATGTAAATAATGCATATACCGTGTGTAAGTAGTATAGTAATCCCAAGAGAACTTGTCACCACGGCCAAGATACTCCTCGTTTACAGATAAGCAGATAAGCCTAGGATAATGGAGGATGCCCAACCAAGTATGCAAGTCGCCATAATTTCTCACTAGAGCATCTCAGAACGAGACCTCACAAAATCATTTGACCCCACTTGGATGGGACGGTATACCCACCATTATGCTTTACCAGGAACCCAGAAACCAAAAAAAAGGGTAAACATGATGAAAAAAAGAAACCCCCCACTATCTGTATATCCTGCCGGATATATCAAGAACTGATAAATCCGTGAACATGAATACCTGGTGGTTCTTCTAGTTTTCAATATACACCTTTTTCCAAATAAAAAAAATAGAACAGCTCGGTAATAGCACATTAACCAGCACCAACAAAAATACGGTTTCTTGGATTTCAGAACGAAACCACAAGTACCAATCTCTACAGGAAGCGGCAATGGGGATTAGCAAACTGGTTCTAATTTTGTTTCGGATATTACTATCTTCCTATCTGTGGTGAGGACATTCTTGTGGAGAATCCTATTTAGGAGGAAGAAAAATGCACACTTCATATTGATCTTCGCATATTGACACATTGAACCGATGGATCCAAGTCTACTTGAAACAGTTTTATCAAAACTGATGGTATCGGACAACTTAAGTTATGCGGTTCCCAAACTGGGGGGGAGAGCACTGAATGAAAAAGAGAGTTGTTCCTTACGAAATAGACATAAAAGTAAAGCTTTTGTATGGGAAAGTGTATATTTACCGTATGTAGCCTATAAATAGGGTAACTATCACGGAATACAATCTCCTGTGTAAACCTGGTGAGTTATATCATGAGGATTGAGTGGATGTTTATGAGTGAAAATTTTTACTATGGCATTTTTTTTTTAGTACCCGGGGCTGGGTTTGATGCCGGGTAACCTGGCTGTGGTCAGAGTATGGGGCTATAGATACAAGGTTGGGGATGGCTATTAGTGGTGGCCATCACCAAGTAAACCTACACATCTACTAAACCGCAATCAAATACAAACAGATGTTATCCCCTACTTCCCTTGGATAATCACTAACACAGTAGCCCAGCACATACCAACCCCCATCTACATCACCACCTACAACATCCCAACAAATGTCGCACCCAAACTGGTCAACGACATTCCCCATTTTCGTAGCTCACGTGATGGAAATTTTCACTTTATATGAGTAAAACCAGAGACACTCACCAAGTACTACCCCAGCATTAAACACATATATATATAGTGCCGCTCACCTTACATACAAGCCTGATACATGATGTTTTCTATACAGTCTTGGTGGCCGCTACTTGTATACCTAATTTCGGTGGCCCAGGCCATTCAATTGGACAGTGCGTTCACCACCGAAACAATCAACGTGCTCTATGGGCAAATACAAACCCCCCAGTTGGTAAGCAACAACTATATAGTGGGAACCACGCCTAATGGACAATTGGTTGGTGTTGATATCAAGCGTCCTAAGCTAGCTGTCGTTTGGAGTATGGATTTAGAAGAATTACAAAATAATAACCAGGTCTTAGCCACTAACGAGAAGGTTTATGTCTACGGGCCAGCACCAACCATCTACCAAATCGATGGTGCTACTGGTAGACTCAGCGCTATCGAATTGGGTTCGGCTCCCAAACAGTTGGTTAATGCTGACGGAAGTGCTGTGGTATTATTGGCCAGTGGAGAAGTGACTATTATTGATACTAGAAGTGGAGTTCAGAATATCGACACTGATGAACCAGTACACACTATTCGTGTAGACAGCAGAAACGGATACACGTATCTAATTGTTAATGATAGTAAATTGGTGAAGCTTTCGCCCGAGGGAAAGAAAATCTACAATGTTGACGTTGCTGTTGGTGGACCCATCAAACAGTTCAAGTCGGGGCTAATTGTGACCGAGAATGACCAGCTATTCGAAATACGCGAAAACAAAAAGCTTTCCAAGAAGAACGTGGCATTTGTAAGAATCTCCAATGACGAGTTTAGGAACTTGCACGTTATTGGTGCTGGGTTTCTCTATTCGACGTTGCTGAAGTCGTTTAAGCTTGTAGCTATTGACAAGGATAAATTGGTGGCCACCAAAGAATTCCCGATCAAGCTAAACTCCCGTACTGAATTGATATCCACAGCCATGAACGATTTCGTGGTTGTGAGCGACCAGATTGGAGTCAAAAATGTATTCGACTTGACTGATCTTTTGGTCACCAGAGATCCTGGTAGTATTAAGCAGTTTATTATCAAATCCTCACCCCATCTTACGCACGAGTTTATCACTATTGAAGATGAAAAGTTGGCCCTTTTGGTTCTGGATTCCCACCTCTGCTGGGAAATGTATAGTCTCTTTGATGGAGTGTTGGTGAGAGGATCCTCAGGGTCGCCACCACACCAGTTTTCATCGAAATCAAATTCGTACATTATTGTCGACCAGCCTGGTTCGGAAACAGTTATTGGCGAAGGTTATTTAATCCTCGAAGATGCTGATACTGGGTTTATCCTCACCACCTGGATCCACCGAGTCAAGAGACACCTTCTGCAATTGGGAAAGTATGTGGTGTCTTTGATCCAGTCAGGGTCATTTTCCACCACCAGCAACAATGAGTTGGATAACCAGTTTGGATTCGTCAAATTGGTGGTGTTCTTTGATGATACTCATAACAAACTAGTGGCTATTAAATCCAATGATGACCAGGTGGCATGGGAATCAGAAGTCATCCACGATAACTTTGTTGCTCTTACCCAGCTTGGTGACCACGTAGTGGCAGTTTTCCACCATTTTGTTCTTTTCTTTAGTAGTAGAGATGGGTCCATTACTCAGAGAATAACCAATGACCACGGCTATACAGATGTCCTGGTACCATCTCATGGGGCGTTGGTTTTTAAAACTACTACTGGGTTTGTTCTTTCCCAAGCCAGCGATATCGAAACTTACACAGTTGATATTGGAAACTATAGTATAACTGGACATGTGGTGCCGGCCCAGCAAACAGTGTCGTTGCTGACATGGAAGTTTACCACGCCAGAAAGAATTATAACTACCGCCAGAGTGCCAATCAGTTCCGTCACCTCCAGCTTGGGCATCCCATTGGCAGACAAGTCGGTGTTGTACAAATACTTAAACCCCAACTTGATTTCGGTGTTGGCGGCGGGGGACGATAACCACGGCTTGAAGTACTACTTGCTTGATGGTACCACTGGTGCTCTATTGTATACCTACACCCATCCCGACTCGGAGACTATAGACTTGGACTCAATCAGGATTATCATGGATGATAACTGGGTGGTTTATTCGTACTTCACCAAAACCCCTCGCTTGGAACAGCGTATCAGCGTGCTTGACTTTTTCGATTCAAAGTATAACCAAAACCAACTGTCTTTGTTACAGGTGTCTGACATTGCTAAGGTCACGAAAAAGTCGTTTATCTACCCGGAACGAATTGTCGAGCTTACCTCAACGCAATCACGGTACGGTATTGCCTTGAAGTCCATTGTGGTGCTTACCGAATCCGGCAGTTTGATGGAGTTGCCCAAATTTGTGTTGAATAGTAGACGGATCGATGATCGGGAATTGACCGCTCAGGATTACCAGAATGACTTTAAAGTGATTCCATACGAGCCGTTAATCCCCAAGACCAATTTCGATACCTTGAACCATAAGTACCAGTTGAAGGCGACGTCTTCAGGGAGGTTATTGACTAGACCAACGCACTTTGAGTCTACTTCGGTAGTTTGTTATTTCAATCAAATCAACCAGTTCTGTACGTTGGTGCAGCCAAGTGCGTCGTTTGATTTGTTGAATAAGAGCTTTGATAGGGTAAAGTTGTTGTTGACTATCGTGGTGTTGGTGGTGGTTTACGTGGCCACCAAGCCGTTTGTTGCTAGCAAGAGGTTGAACGACCAGTGGATAGAGAAGTAGCTGGGTCTTCTGTACTTCCCAGAGGACGTTAATGGTGTGTGTCCAAAAAAGAAATGACGTCATCTATATTTGCTTAAGTACATCCCCCCCCGTCCATTGAGACACATCTCCTTGAATGAAAACTAGACATTCCCTATATAAATATACTCTCGTTCCCCTTTATATAATTTATAAAATCATGGTTGGTGGTGCTCACGCCAAAAATATCCCACCGAATATTAACCTCGTCATTTAGCATATTCTCACTCTGGTGAATCATCCATATAAGCTCGTACTTCAAGCTCGAACAAAGATAGTTCTTCATCCGATTCACCAAAAAGAACGACGGCGCACCGGTGTCGTTCTTCATGTGGTTCATAATGAAAATGTTATCTACGTTGTTGAACTTGTGGATTATTTTGGCAAGTTTGGCATTGACAAAGGTCCACTCCGGAACGTCAAATATCACCTGGTAAAACTCGTTGAAGAGCTTCTTTACAAACTGGTAGTCGGAGTACGAGTTCAAGATTGGAGATTTGAAGATCCTCGCCAAGATCAATATCGACGACTCAAGGGGGAACTTGTAGTAAATGGGCAACTGGTTAAACAGCAACAGTGGTTGTTCTTTCATTATTGTCATTATCTCAAACGTGCAATTGACAATCTTGCTGATATACTGCTTATACTCAGACAACGTAATGTCCGACTGTGCCAAAGTGTACAAGAACAACTGCAATTTCGAGTACTCAATGGATATCTTAATTAGCGCTTCAAGATAGACATTGTCGTTGGCAAATAAGAGTTTATGCAAGTCATTCATAATTATCTCAAACATATTGAAATTGATAAGCTTGGCGGTGTTCATTTGGTTGGGCAAGAGAACAATCGACTCATTCTTGTCACCAATCAAGATATTCATATTCTCGTTAAGCTTGGACTGGATCATAGAGATCTTCAATACCGAGTTTATATAGTGGTCACTGTCGCTGATTTCCGGGTTGAGGATATCAAGATTTGACGACTTGTTAATGATGTAATCCTGGGTGAATCCGTTATAGTTATTATTGGAGAGGCCCAAGTTGATTAGCCAATAGTTGGAATTGATATTGACAAATTTGTATATGCGTTCCCGGATTATATTGTTCAAGTTCACTTCCTGGGAAATGTTCATTTTTGTCTTGTGACTAAACTCGTCAATAAACTCGAGCTTGTGGAGGCCAAACTGCAAGCTGAGTGCCTTCATGGTGGAGGTGAACTTGACGGCGATATTGTCGGCGATTTTCTTGTTATTGTTGGGTAACGGCCAGGTGGTCAAGATTAGTAACGAGGAAATCACATATACCGAGCGCGGGGTTTGTAGCCAGCATTTGGCTATCACCAAAGACTTTACGTGTTCAGCAACAAGCTTGTAACTTTCATGAGAGTTGGGAAAGGGACTATTCAAGTAGGAGGTGACTACAATACACCAGAATAATAACTCATTCTCACGGTGGAAGTTCACCAAGTCCAAGCTGGTGAAGAAGTGTTCAGGAAAAATCGGCAAGTACCGATTAAAGTGTTCTTCGTAGTTGGCCAATAGCTTATGTGCTTGTTTATGGGTGAGAGTTATTGAGGGTACGAGTTTGTTATAGCCGAGGACAAACTTGGAAGAGTCGGGTGGGACTTGGCATACTTCTATAGGAGTATCAGGGAGTGAGTCGGGGGTGTTGATACACGACTGGATCATGTGTACCGGGGGAGTATAAGAAACCAGTTCTTTTTTTAATAGCTGTGGTGGTGGTGATGGCTGTTGGTCGTGCTGTTGTAGCTTTATTCCTTGTTCCATAAGTAGCTGGATCATTTTGCTTCTACGTTCAATCAACTTATCCAAAACCACAGTTAGTTCCTCCACTTCTCCACTGAGTTTTTCCACAACGTCATTGCTGACAACGTTGTTTCTATGGGAAGACTTGGTTATAACATCTAATGTACAGGGTAGCAGCTTCTTGGAACAATTTGTGCACGGGTATGGTTTGGTGGTGATGGCGTCGCATTTGGTTTTATGCTGGCGACACCGTACACAGGTTTTGAGGACTTTGACTCCATTCTCCGGTTTCGGGATTACTAGGTTTAGACGGGTCTTCAGCTGTAACGACATTGCCATAGTGGAGAGTGGGGTTTATGCGAAGGTGTATAAAAAACAAGAGTGTACTTTATCGTCCAACTTATTGTGTGTGTGTGTGTGTGTGCGTTGCGAGGTGCTGGTTTACTGTGTGCGTTCAATATAAAGCCGATGGATAATAGGGTTTTGGGATTTGCTAGCACGTATATAAATTGAGCGGCGAAGAGAGGGGCGGATATACTGCAAACGATGCCCACAAATTCTTGTCCGTTTTGGGATTTCCTTGTAGCCGCGTAAGCAACACTAGCAATAGTACTATTTGCCAGGCCAAGGAATTTATAACAAACTCCGCGTATCGGAGGATCCTGTGGAATGGCATTCACTATTAGTAATGTTGTTTGCTCTGACGCTGATTGGTTAGTTGGAGATAAACCGAGTTTCGGTGTCTCTTTAAGTATTGGAGTTTGGATGTTTTCCCCGATTGGGAAGAGGTTACAATTTTTTTTTTTTGGTGGTTTGTTTGGGTCGTTATTGTTGTCGTGTGGAGGTGAGGTGGTTGTGGAAGGTAAGTGGTTAGTGAGGGGATGGATGTCTGGTGGTGTTAATCTACTGGTGTGGTTACGCAGTGGTAGTGGAGTATATGATTGGTGTGGATTTTGGTGTAATTTTTGGTGTATTTTTTGATTAAGCTAGAGATATGTGTTAGATTATTCTACCTTGACCTTAGCTATTGGGGATACCCACTGTAGTCTCAGTAGGCGCAGAATATCGCCATCTTTTGAACGAGGCACCTTCCCAGCCACTTCTACTTGACACCTTCCATAGTAAGTTTTCTCATAAACCAGGCTTTTGCCCTTCCTTGCCAGCTGTATAATGCAGGATTGTCTTCTTTTTTGCATCTATACTCTGTATTACCCAGTCTTAGCGTAAATTTCAGATTGTTGAAACTGGTTTATATGCAGGATACACTCTTCTCATCACATAATCATGTTTGTAGGACATCATGTTAATACGACACCCGGCTTTCTTACTGGTGACACCCCAGTTAGCAGGACACATGGTGCAACCGTTTCGCAATGTCTACACCTTCGACACCATTAAACCCAAACCAGCTCACCTCGCTCCACTTATACGACATAACCCATGCTGTACATTACCTCCCCCTATCGCAGCAGTATTCCCGGCTCTTCCAAGCACATAATCTGAAGAAAACATTAAACGTGCCGCCGCTATTATCGCACAAGTTGTGTCGAAAGTGTGGAGTGGTGTGGATACCGGGCCTTACCGTGAGCATACGCATCAAATATCCTAAAAAGATAAAAAGCACCAAAGGGAAAGGCAATACCACGACCCTGCGTTCAACCGCAGATACCAGCACCAACAAAACCAATAAACTCAGGAAACTCAGATATCGATGTAGTAACTGTCGATACATAGAATATAACAATACCTTAATTCAGCAAGATATACACAAGGATACCATGATGGGGCATGCTAACGATAATAACTTCAATGCAGAATGGACTCGGGATCATACCAACCAAGTAAACGAAACTGCCCCCAGGGTTGGTAATAAGGCTAAAGATAGAGCAAAGAAGCGCAAACAAAGCAGCTTGTTAAATATGTTGGACCAAAAGAAGAAACAGAAACTTGAACAGTCAAAACGAAATGGGTTAAGTTTAATGGAGTTCTTAAAGTAGATTGGTTTATTACGCTGATGGCTATACACCATTAATATACACAACCTCCATCTTACTTGATACGCTCTACCCTCCTAAGCCATCTACGACGTCTATAAACCTCCCGGTCAACCTGGTCGTGAGGAATTACTCGTATGTTCTCTTCACCCTCTTCTCCCAAGCAATCGTAGGCCCATTTTTCATCGTCATCAACAATAACCAAATCTCGAATCAAATTTTCTTCTACCCATTTGGAAACATCGAAATCAATCATCCATTTGCTTCCATCGGTGAAGTTGTAATTCTTGGGAGCATTTACTTCATCTATAGTATCCTTCTTGGGTAGTTTTATTCGCAACGAAGTGTGACTAGAAGACCCATCTTCAATTTCCTGCTCATCAATCTCTAATTCTCCTATGGCGTTATTGTACCTTCTGGTGACTACGTTGACGGTGTAGAAGTTGGGGGTAAATCCTACCAATTCCCAGATCTTGGTTTTGGGGTCCAATTGTTGTAATTCGTAAATCTCTACAAACTGGGGCGGATCTGTAACTGTCGTACTGTACTGGTCGTCGTTGTCATGACTGGTATTGTTGCCGGTATCCTCAACCAATAACGCCTTCCCCAACTTCCCCTCTAAAATATTCACATACGTTTGGAATGATAGTCTTGTATCCTCGTTGTGGATCCATTCTAGTATAGCACTTCTATTCATGGGATGGATCAACAACATAAATCCCCACATACTAAACACGGTCCAGAGTTTAATAAGCATAAAGTTACGGCACGCAATATCAAATAACATCGGCAAAAGGTACAAGTTTGCAATCATCGCCACAATCATCAAGATGTACACCAAACTAGTAATTTGCTCATCCTTAAAATAGAGGTAATCGGTGGTGAGCCATATAAAAAAGTCATACGAATTAATATAGTACTCCATAAAGTTCTGGGTATCGGTCAAGTTGATAAAGAATTCGCGTGAAAAGAGTGGCACTGGTTTGGGCACACGATACTTACCCAATGGCGTGTTTGCGGGCACTGGATTGGTATTGAGGTATTTGGACAAGTAGTTGGTGTCTGGGGGGTATATTTCCAAGTAATGTGGGACTATAACGTTGCACATAATTAGTAAACAAGGAACGATGCCGAGCAAGAATGGATTGAGGATTATATGGGTGAGAATTAATAGCACACCTACGGTATAGACGGGTTTACCCCATTGGAAAAAGAGAATTATGTAGTTAGTGATTATGTGTGTGGATGAGTTTCTTTGGTGGAGTAGGTTTGAGTTGCGCTGCATGATGTTGAAGCTGATGGGAGGTCGGTCCTTTTGAAACTCTAGTCGTTCACTGATTAGTCTGGTGTCGTGTTCGTCAATGTCGGGGACAATCATGGATATGACCTTTTCCATTAGCTTGTCGGCCATATACTGGGAAGAGCTGGTGTTTGTAGATGTAGTGCTGGTTGCTGGGCCGGGAATGGCGGTGTTCTGAGGTGGAGAACGTGGCATGGTGGAACCACCTGCATCGGTATCCTTGTTGGTGCTGTGACTGGGTTCACGAGTACCGTCCTTGGCCGGGGACTTCCAGAAAGACGTAATATCTAAATCTAGTGACCGTCTAGCTTTGGTTCGATGAGGGTTGTTTCCAGACGAGTCGTCAACGGTGAGGATATTTCCAAGCATGTTAGAAACCTGCTCCATCTTTGCCGGTTTGCTTGAGCCAAAGAGAAGAAAAAGAAAGTTAAGGTTACGACAGAACTCAATCGGAAAAGGTAGAACAGGTGGGGGGTTATATGGGGGTGGTTATTGGTGGAGTGACTCCTATATAGTAATTTTTTTTATTTGTGAATGGAGTGTTTTCCGATAACAATAAGTGATGATGATGTGGGGGGGGGGATATTGGTATTATGTGGTTAGTGGGGATTAAAGTATTCTGTGTCCAAGTGATTTTTGTGCTTGGTAGAAATGGTTGATATTTCTGTAGGTTACATAACTATTTGTTCAAGACGATGTAACATCGGAGATCCACCAAATGGTGCAAATGGTGCAACAAAAGGCTCACCAAAAGAGGCCAAAAGGCTCACCAAAGGAGGACAAAGCTTACAAAAAAAATCAGTACATGTCAGCTATACGCAAGCCGGCTTAACCGTAATCTTTCTTGTTGGTCAAGTTCGAACTGGTAGTCTGGACGAAGAAATAACCCTACTTTAATCCTGGCGACATACACAGAGAAAGCATCGCGGTACATTATTTATACACTTACAACTTCGGACTTGGGCTGGCTTCTCTTGTAGGCCCGGTTCAACTGCGATCGAGTGAAACTACGCAAAGGCTGGTCCTCGCCTATTGCTCTAGGTGACTGTATACTTGAAAGCGGCACGTCTTCTAGCTCCTTCTTCACATGGGCAGCTTCCTCCTTCTTCACATGCACAGCTTCCTCCTTCTCGTCGTCGTCGCTATCAATGACAATTATTTCCGGCCCGCCATCTCGGCTGCTGAAAGACGACATGGGAGTGGCCATCTCAAATTTCAACTTCTTCGAACTCTTTGGCTTATCCCGCGATCGTATTCGTTTGAGACTTGGTCTTGTTTTTGCTGGGGTTGTGGGAGGAGTCAAGATCTCGTCCTTAATCTCCTGTTTTATTGGTGGGGGACCACCCATTCTGGCCGCTGGCTCCGACTTTACTGGTTGTTCCAGTTTTGGTTTCCGTTCCTGTTTAACCAGGCCTTTTTTACTCTTCAACTTGTCCGAATCTATAAGCTCCTGGGTTAAAAACAAATCGGGGATTTCCCGCTTCAATATGCGCACAAAGTCATCGCAGTCACATAAAACCTCGTAGTCTATATGAGTTTTCCACTGCTTGGATAAGCTGGTCTTATTAACAAATATAACCTTCCCACCCTTGGCGTGGATCGAGGCACTTAGTGATTTCACCAACCGTTTGACCCCGTCCACCTTCAACGACGTGCCCATAATTATAAGCAAGTCCGGGCGTGCTCGTATATCAGCATTCAACCCTTGGGAAATGATTTCTGATTGCGGGTGGTGCTCTCCATAGAGAACGATATCCGGCCGCAACATTCCAATGTTCCCAGTTAGTCTTTTCCCCGAGTACAATCGTTCTTCGTACTTGGCGTAGCAGTTCTGGCATTCGGGGTTATGACCCTGTGCCAACATGGTTTGGAACTCTTCGTTCCAGTCAAAATTACTGAAACAGTTGGTGCAGGACAATTTATGCAAATTGCCGTGTAATTGCACCACATCCAAACTCTTCCAGGTTTCGCTGAACTTTTTCGACTTGTCAAACTCTTGCAAATTAATCCCAAGATTCAAGTTTATGCTCTTCTCTAGAGAATCGATATTCTGGGTGTAACATCGTAATAGTTTGTTCTTGTCTTTTAGAATCTTGATAAACCGGTGGGTTTCCGTGGGTTTGGCGTGCAAGCTGGACTGGTATAGTGCTTCCATAAATGTGCAGAATAGCGATAAGCTGATTTCATCCCGGAACAACGAAACATCAAATAGGTCTTGCCCACGAACGATGGATTTGGGGTACTTTGCTTTCACCATATTGTATAGTCCGTCGCTCGATCGGAAATCAGGGATTCCTGCGTTACAGGAAATACCAGCACCAGTAAGGACAGTGCATTTCTTAGATTTAAATATATGTTTTATAACTTCATTTAGGCATATGGAGGTTGCTGGGGGTATAGCGGACGATTTGTGGCTCACCAAGTCGAGCGTAATCATCGTGGTGGGGGTATGTGATAGATGATACTTCTATCTTGTTTCTTTCTATTGTTGTAGACTTTCTACTGATGTAGTCTTTTTTACCGGTGTAGCCTTTCTACTGATGTAGTCTTTTTTACCGGTGTAGCCTTTCTACTGATGTAGTCCTTCTTCCAGTGTATGGTCCTTCGGGTGTGATGGCTCCTTACTGTTCTCGCTTGAAATCACCAGGAGAAAAAAAAAGGAGAATGACAAAAAATGGCTTTGTTACTGATTGCACGATGAGTTGTTCAACAGCCGTATTCGGTAAAGGTGGGTAACCCCTCAATATGGGAACTGGGCCAGGTTCTTGTTATTCTACGATTGAACCGATTTTAGTGTTCAAAGATGGACGTTTACAGAGCAGTAAAGAAGGAGTAAGCAAATGTAAAAAAAAAAAAAAAAAACCTCCCCGTTGAAAACAACTGTTGAAAAAGTGACTTGAATGTGCTCTCTCGTAAAGTAGTTCCTGGCCTTGGCCCGGGTTATTTTATATGTGGGTATTGGGAATTGTATTTGTGGGACCAATACAATGGCCAGGTAAAGTACATTCTCCTTAACCCTGTTGTATTAAGCTTTGGCTAAAACAAGTGATCACGTGGATATATATTAAGGTGCAAGTAATATTACCATATTGGGAAATATAAAAACACGACATGTTCCATTGTTAGAGATTGTTTATATTTGCTAGATTTCCTTGTTATATTGCAAAAATGGCGTTTCTGGGCCCGGCCTCGGCGTTGTTTTTGGGGGGGCATAACCCTTGGAACCACCCGTGCCGTGACACAAATCGGTGGGGATTGTGTGATAGTGGTTATTCAATAGTTAAGGTGTACTGTTTGGTAACCCCCAATGGTTAATTGGCAGGGTTAGATATCGGAAACCTTTCTAGTATCTATTTCCACCAAAACCTTGGCAATAATGGTGAACCTTGTCATTTCTTACCATGTCTTCAAATAATGGCTGCAAAATTGAGTTTGAATTATATGGTTATAGCTTTGGACATTACTACTATAACAACCCTTCTATTTCTATATATTACTCTATATATCATGCATGCCGCGAGACCTTTCAAGTATCGTGGTCCAATTACTGCACCAGATACAAATCAATGTACTTATAGATAAGAACCCCACGCCAGAAATAAGCCCCAACCACAACCCACACAAGTCCAAGTGCATTTTGAACGCAAATATATACCCCACAGGCAAGGCAATCAAGTAGTAAGAAACCATGTTCAAAATAGACCCTATTCTTTGTCTTCCTTGGCCTCTAAGTACCCCTGCTCCAATCACATTCAAAGAATCGCCAATTTGGTTTATTGCAGCGAGAACCAAGAGCTTTGAGGTTATCGCAAGCACCGTTTCATCGTCAGTAAACCACTTGCCAATGGCAGATCTACCAAAACACATGAATGCAAAATTCAACCCCCCGCTGATACTGGCAAACACCAAAGTGAGGTTGGCGTTACACTTGGCAGCCTTGATGTTCTGCCTCCCAACAAAATTGCCAATACTGGTGCTCAATGCGACGGCAATAGCAAATGGTATCTGGAATGCTAGCGAGGCAATATTGGACACTATCGACTGTGCCGCCAACGACTCAGTACCAAACCGAGCCGCCAAAATGGTGAGAACTTCAAACGCCAAAAATTCGGCAATCACCATAATAACCCCGGGCACTGCCAACGACAACATGGGGCCCCAGTTTTTGCATGCACCTGCCAAGTCCAACCCACCCCAGCACTCATTGCCATCTATAAACACTACATATGCTAGCATCAAACACACAATTAACCAGTACGTTAAAGAAATCACTAGCGGAATCCCCACGTATCCTAATCCGAAAACCGGATGGTACACCAATAACCAGTTCAACACCAAATTTACCGGCACCACCGCCATAAGTATATAACTTCCGGCATGGAAAATCCCCTGGGCCTGGAGGAATCGTTTCCCGGTTTCGAAAAGGATGAGTGCCGGCGTCCCCAAGGTGTGTATTTTTAGGAACGTTTCTGACATTTCTGCTAACTCGGCGTCAGGCACCAAGTGCTTCAAGATGGCTCCGGAATTGAACCACGTCACAACTAACGGCACTGAACAGGCTAGAATAACAAGACTAGCCCGTTGGAAGTATACACCAACCATTTTTTTATGTCCAGAACCGTACGCCTGCGAGCAAAACGTATCTAAACTACTGGCCATGCCCTGGTACACCGCCAACCCAGTAATATTAAATGTACATACCGCAAGTGAGCAAGCTGCGAGTTCTTTAGCACCTAATTTACCAGCAGCATATATAGACGTGATGGAGAGAAGGTACTGCAACGTGAAAGTAAGCACGAGAGGAAGAGACGACCGGGATATTCTATTCAACTCCAGAACCGAGTTAATGCCACCACCAGCGTCTTTACCATTGTCTATTATCGACTCGTAGTTTTCAAATTCAGCAGCGCCAGTTAAAAGGGTTTCTTCTGTATTCATATTCAGCAACTATCAGGCATGGACCTATACCAGTACTCCTCTAAAATATGGGATTCATAAGTTGGCGGCTTGTGGTATTTATATTGCATCAATTATTCATTAGTAATAGATAATGGGGAGCGGAATTTCCCCTAAGCGCCATATTACCCTTTAAGGCAAGAGCGCATACCAAGAACGCAAAAAAAAAAAAAAGAAAAAAAAAACAGAATAATAATTCTGACAATTCGTCTACTTCTTCAAACGAGATCACATCTTTGTGGATGCAAGGCCGAGGCAAAGTATAAGAAAGGACCTTAGCTTTGCACGGAGAATGGCTAAAACATGAAGCGAATCACCCGTCCACAGTTGTGGCGAATGCGGGTGTAATTGTTTCAGGAAATAGTGCTCATTCCGGCGTATCCGCACTAGTCATAAATACAAAAAAAACTAGTGTAAACAACTTGGGTTCGTGTCACCCCGCTCACAGAAGGAGGACGAGAATCCATGCCACTCTTTCCCGTGGACATTGACAACCCGGTTTGTTCCAAATGGAAATTCATATTGTCAGATCCATGTAAAGGGTGTAATGTTTAGGGTGAATGGGAATCAGGATTATATATGAGGCGACTTTAGAAAGTCCCCCCCCCCCTCTTACACGGTAAACGATGGCATAGTCGGTTAACTATGGTGTGGTTACATTATTATGTGAAACTGAAAGGCCAGCATTGTCTCGGCTTGGAGAGTTTAGCAAATACCTAGTTCCCTTCTACTGTAGGCAAATCACCACTCCGCCGGCAAAGTAAAATGGGGGGCCCTAAACAGGAATATAGAGTAACTTAAATATTGAAATGTCCATATCTACATATAGATACACCAGTATACACCTTATACAAACTGGCTGCAAATTCACGTTGATGGGGGGGAATCTTTTCCCACTAATAAAGGTGATTCTGATCTCGCCAGAAACCATAAACGAAAACTTTTTCGCAGCAAAAAAAAAATTGAATACGCCGCATTGTTTCAGCACAGGGGAGATGAAATCGGAACCGTCGTTAACACATACACCATAATCAAGACAGACCCTATCAGGCTCAACACTAGCCCGTTTATGGTCGACCGATTTCCCAGTGAACAAAGCAGGCAAGTGCAAAAAACAAAAGGAAAAGGGAAAGAAAAAATAATGACTCCGACGCGGTTCGAACGCGTGCATCTTTACGATAGTAGAACTTGAGTCTACCGCCTTAACCACTCGGCCACAGAGCCCTTTTCGTTGGGAATTTTGTTGGCGGGTCTCCTTTAATGTGTTTATT